>JASANE010030258.1:0-23781 GCA_030248225.1 Trileptium ribeirensis | reverse complement strand
GAAGTTTATGCACTATTATAGCGTTTTTATTGATCACACTGGTCGAAAATGCAATGTAAAAATGTAGTTCTAGTGCGCCGCATGGAAAATGCATGTTCCACTATATCCGTTTTGAAACACCTGAATTTTTTAGCTTTGATAAGAAGTGAGACAGCCTAGCAAAATCTTAATATGAAGCTGAGTATAATGTTAAACAAACTTCAAGGTCTGACCAAAAATACATAGGACATGAAACAAACGCCTGGCTCTCGTTTGGAAATCGGGGTAGGTCCGCCTCTGACGAAATATCTAGCAATGGAGGCAGTTCTTTTATGTGTGGCTAGTTCTCGGGAACGGGCCGTGCTTCGAAGTTTTTAATTTCAGGTGCTGGAAAACTATGGATTTGCCTTTCTGGTGCAGGTAGTTTATATCTCTATTAGTTTCCAACAGCGCGGGAGAGGCGGAGCCAATATTCATTTTAATTTTGTGTCACTCAGTCCTTCTTAACTAAAATATTGATATTATAGTTTCGTTCTATTAATAATGTGGCGACGTTATGATCAGTCCGGTGTCCCAGAGCGTGGCAGAGCTTGGTCAACCTGGCGTATCTAGTAGTTAGTGTTACCGCTACAGCGGCAATCTCAGCTCAAATAAAATCAACAACATTCGTTTGTTTTTCATGATGAAGTGTTTTTCGTATGCTGGGGGTCCAAGAAGCTGAGTCCGTGAGGATCCATGGTTCCGGCCAATCCCATAATTAGAGGTTGCAAGTTGCGACACCGAGGAAGGATGTTGAGAGACCAAATTTCCGAACTTGGGGGAAAAGGCCTTTAAATCTGTGAAAGTTGCCGCAACTTCATGGTCTGTGCAGTCGCTGCGCCTTGAATGCTGCAAATTTTGCTCATTCGATTTTAAATTTAATAGTGTTATCATCACTTTTCTGTTGTCCGCGCTGCATTATTTGTTGTGGATCAGAAAGTTTCCGAATCGGACTTGGATCAATGAAAGCGTTTTTGGATATAGATCGCCAATAGATGTCGCATTAAGGAAATAGACCATTAGCCCTCTTACGCAGGCTTTCGGAAGGCTGGATCAAACATCGTTGTTACATACTCCAGCGCCAAGTTCGTGCAACTATATGTGTCGCCAGTTTTCACAGGATTATCGAGAACAGAGAGTAAATGATTAGGTAATAAAATCAGAAAAAGATGAGGCGGTTGGGGGACAGTCGACATGGAGTAGCACCACATCCAGTAAGCAGGGACGAAAACTAAAAACTTGGCTGCTAGAAATCAGCATTACCGATTCGGATCCGGGCGTTTGGCTCACCCAGTTACCACCGATAGCAAGAGACTATAAGGTTCAATACATTATTATGCTTTTTTAGCCAAAAGTAGTTACCGAACTCGAAGAAAAGGCGATAAGGAAGCGATTGGAACTGTTAGAATTGGAAGGTAAGATTATATCAGTAATCTGAATTGAACTTTCATGAATCATTTGCTAAATCTCATGGTCGTGCTATCGTATCTATTTGGTCCGAATAGAGACTCACAACGATCAGGAACGGAGCTAGTGACTATTATGAGGATCCAAAGTGTGTTTCATGAGCGTAAAGGCAAAAGCTTATAATACATAGCATTAACAGCATTTACGTTATGTGCAAGGTTAGCGCCGTTTTGGCAGGAATCGAATGCCGTAGGATACTTTTATGTATTTCTGCCTCCAGTTAAGAAAAAATGAGAAATTTTCGTGATTTATAAATCACGGCTGCAGAAAAATTTCAGGTATATTTTCACGCTGTAAGCCCTGTCGCTTGTCGTATTAAAAATAGCACTCACCGCCGCAATTACATGCATTAATTGCTTTCATCATAACTATCGGAACGATTTAATGCTCTTAGATACTGATAAAGTAAATCATTCCACCTTTTTTGACCATTTCTGTTTCTTGAAAGTTCCAGTTTTCTCTTGTATAAACAATGAAAATAACGGATTTAATAGAATAAAATAACTTTGAAGTCGAATTGTTCATTTACCACAAGTGAGAAATTACAAATTTCTTGGTTGACGCATTAGTCCCTTTTGGGTGTGTGCACATATTTTCCGTTATGTACGAGTACACGATTTGCGATGCAGCAACGTGTAGGCGCTGTTCGCGATTCGCTATTGAGCATCGCATTTGGCTGACTGCGTACAAGTGAAAACGTATTACCAATCAGGTTTTTTGCATATGACTCGTAATGCACAAATAGTCCGGTAACATTGCTATCTGATTCAGAACGTCATGTATTGATGAAGACGGACAAACGTCCGAAATGAGCAAATTTCATTAGTACATTGCAGAACCCATGTTCACATTCACAAAAATGCTAATACCAATGACAGAATATGTGCGCAAATCAATTCGTTATTTTGATAAAAGAACAATCTTGGTGTACATACCTGTGTAGTCACGTATAACTGCTCAAAAACGGCAATTCTAAAAAAATCCGTAACGACAAGGTATAATTATTTTCAAAAAGAAAACTTAGTTGGCCTCTAGACAATTCAAGTAGAAAATTATTGGTGTAACCTAGATACAAAGCTATGTGCGTAGTATATTTTATCGCAAATACAAAAAATAGCTAAAATCTACAAAACCACTGAATAATTATACAGCACAAAACGGAGAAAACAGAGTTTATCTACAGTAAGTTCAGCTCTATTTGAAGAAATTCCGCTATTACCGTCGTTGTACGTCAATAATTTCCTATACCCTTCGAAAAATCGGCTTTCGCCAATCAGTTTATACGTCACACAGGTGTTTTATCGGTTTTACTCTGAAAAAAACCGCCTAGTCTGTGAAATAAATTTCAATTTTGAAATATATCCACTTATATTTTTTAGTATATTTCATTCATCAAATCGATTCAACTTGTCTGGCTATCGGTTTATGCACAGCACCTGGCTAAAACGTTATTAATATGGACACATTTTTAACGACTATTGTAGCTTAGTTCTCATCTGATATCGTTATGCTGAAAACTTTATAACAATAACTATTAGTTTTATCATACCCTGCACTTTTTGCTGTTGCGTTGTGACAAAATATGGACTAGACAAATCAACACAGACTATATTCTGGAAATCGAGAATTTCGTATGAATTCTTTTGAAAACCACCGAAAAAGGCCTGAAGTATTCCTGTAGGTAATAGAACCATTAGTATTCAGCTTCCCCAAAAACGTGCTTATTATATACCATTTTTGATCGCCTGCGTGCAATATCCAACCATTGAAGACAGACTACATTTATGGCAAATTAGGTTGTCGACCTTAAATCCTTGAAGCCCGTGAAGAGGTATGATATGGTGATGTTGGACCCTCTGTCATATTCAGCATGATTTTTATAACTATAAACGCACTTATATGTTGCCAAACATTTAAATTAATTTCTAGACAAATGTCAACAAATCATATTGGTTCCACCCAACTGTTATTCAGCATAGGTGTAGATCTCTATGGGTGTATTCTCGATAGTGGTCTGCGGTTTTTATGCGAACCCTTATGGGCTGTAAAGTGCTGGTTCTCGTTTTGCCAAAACTAGTTTTTATCAGGAAAGTGGGATCGGAATTCTTTAAGTCCAACAACAGGGTACATCGTCATAACCTTAACCAATGCTGTCGAACAAAAAGTGTTGAATTTTATCTATCGGAAGATGAGTTCTGAGTTACGACGACAGACAAGTAAATTTTTTAATGATCTTTTCCTCTAACTTACTCTTCCACTGGAAACTGCGCTTGCGTGGCTCGCTTCGTTTCATTCAATATAACACCTGATACGTAAATTTATTTTGGAAATAATTTTCATTCCGAAAGGTTTCATAATGCAGGTACTTCCAGCTAAATTAATAGCACCATAATTATTGGTGATGACTTATGGTTTTCGTACATCGTTGGAAATTAATTTGTCGAAATGTTCTTCGCTTTCTTGAAGAGCTGTAATAAAGTATAGATTTTTGTTCGTTTCCGTATAAACTTACGTCCGTCATTTTGTGATTCTAACTTTTAGCATGAATCTTAGTGATTGGCAAAAGATTATATGGCATTTTAAAGTATAAACCAATTACAATTTATTTGAAAACATTATACGGTCATATACAGAGAAAAGCGGAATTGTTGACACGAAAGTTTATTATTTCAATGAAAAAAAGCATTGTTTGAAGGCGTTGAAGTCGAGGAGGAAGAAGAAGATGACGACGGACTGCAAGCACCGAAAGAACTCGATCAACAAATGGATGCTGAGGAAAAAAGTGGTACGAAAAACGAGGAAGGCGGAAGTGCTGATGAAGATGATGACGATGACGATACTGTGAGAGAAGACGACGGACCGCGTTAAAATAAAAACGCTGTGTGAAGTGATTAACACTGACGGGCGTTCGGTTATAAAGAATGAAAAAGGCAACGTTTAATGCAGGGGCGGCGGCAGCCCCCACCCCAACTTAGGGTTAGTGTACGTCTCATATAAGGACCTAAGCTTAGATTAAGGCTTTGTTGATGTATCGAGAACGACATTTAATTTTCGCCTCTCAGTGTTACTTTGGCTGTATTTTTTGTATATAATGGGCATTTATTGAAACCTGTTACTCCCGGGGTAAATGCTCACCCAATAGTTAAACAAAGGCCTAGCTAGAATTGACCAATGTTCGTTGTAAAACTAATTCTTTGCCCATGTTGTAGTCAGAACGCCTCGTGGACGTATTGAGATATGTTTCAACTGTGACAAATTTTTATCGATGATTTTTCGATATCGCATATTCATATTCCATGATATAAGATGAAGCAATAACTGAATAAACTTTCAATAAGACTGCTCATTATATTGCTTGTCATAAGTTGGCTGTTGGAAATGATGTAGAGACTTTATTCTTCTGTAGATAGCTCTGAAACGATTTGTCAAGCTTTGGATAGCCGGCTTTCAGCTGTGTTAAACCCCGTTGGGGTACCCACATGTTGCGGTATTTTTCTTGCAGTTCCTTTGTGCCGGCTCAACTCGGCCCGAGCCTCAATCCCAAATTCTAACCTGTAATATGATATACTAAAATATATTAATGTGCGAAATCTGTTCGAGAAAATTGTTTTCCGATTTTCTACAAATCTGATCGTTCGAAAGCTGACAGTCATTTCCGCCAGACATTGCTGCAGTAGGATGTCCAAACAGTGAAACGGAGGGTTCGCTGCGAAGCAGGTTTGAGATTGCAATTGTAATTCATAATAGCAAACACTGTCGCATAGTACGTATTGCTGTGCTGTTGTAATTGACATGGTTTTCCATTACAAAAAAATATCGTCAATGCAGTCACGGATAGACAATTGTAGGCATGAACGTGGTCTGCGTTGCAGCGAAATGGTTATGCTTGCCTTATCGTTATTAAGTCATGTATATATGCTAAAAACAGACAGTTAATAGCGTATGTGTGATAAGTTGATGTAGGACGTCGTCATTTAAAATATAACAGCTATTGAAGTATCATGAAGACTGCGGTTTGTTAAATTTCAAATGTCTCAGCTCTGTAAATTTATTGTCTTAACATTTTGTCAGTCAGATTTTGTCGTTATTATTTTTGTTCATTGTTATTAAATTTCATCTCGCTCTAAAGATAAGGGCGAATAGGAAAATATGTGCCTGAAAAGTTCGATTTCAGGATGTACTATGGATAAAATTTACTACGATAGGTCGCCGGTCAGGTTTAATTCAGCTGGAGATAACATAGGTTGCAGTGAGGAAGCGGGAAATCTCCCAACTTTCATACTTGTGAGATTTCTAAACATTTTAGATAAAATTTCGAGGTGCGAAGTTGGAAAAATTTTGGAAGCGGGCAGTTAGGTTCTTTTCCGTTATCCCCGCCAGCCCGAATCTGGTCAGTTTAGAAGACACAGGGCTGATTTTCGTATGAATCGATTCAACTCATTGATGCGCTTCAGAAAATGTTCATTTTACCCATATCCCTGAGAAAATGTTTTTTTCAATTGAGTCTCAGTGATCCCTAATTTTGTCTTGTGAATATGGGCACGTGATGTGCCAGTCGACTCGGTTTGATGAGAGAAATCTACGCCGCCGTTAGAAAGTTAACTAGAGGGAAGGTAGGTTAGAAAAACAGCTTACAGTGGGGGTTCGGGAGGCGACAGGCCACACGGGTCAAGCTTAGTGTACGTCAAATGACCTTAAAGGCTCAGTATATGGACAACGGCATGACCTGCATTTTATTTTGGCCCCTCATTCAATAAATTAGACACCCGTAGATTTCTCTCATCAAGCCGAGACGAATAGTACCCAGGGGGGTCATTGGAACCTCAAAAAATCGACAATTTTTTCAGTGTTGCGGGGAAAATCAGTATTTTCTGAATCGCCTCATCAGTTGATAACAAAATCAGATCTGAATCTCCAAGATTGACAAATCCGGACAGGGAGGATAACCGAAAAGAACTAGGAAATTTTCGTAAAAAAAGAGTGTGTATCGTTTGTGACATCATAATGTTTCCCGTGGGAAACGGGAAGTTCCTAAAAGTGACATGGGCTGGAGGAGAAAACTTGACATTGTACGTTATACAGACAACTAGACGATCCATGCTGACAATATCGCTCCAAAAACAAGACACACAGCAATATTTTTTCGCAGCCCCAGCTATTTTTTGTCAATACTATATATCCAATAAATAGTTAATAAACCGCTATTTTAGCGAATCTTCTACAGATTTTCTTCTATGCTGGGGCTGCAGCTTTATTAAAATAAACAAAACATGATATAGGTACATTTCAAATAAACGAAAATGTTGCCACAATTATACAAATATATAGGCTGTATTAGAATTCAGACTGAATATACAAATGCCTCCAATGAAAATTCAATCTAGGGTTTCACTATATCTAATGGTATATGCTACCTACGAAATATAATATGTGTTGGCTGGGTCTATCGAGTTTTGGAAAGAGATAACTGCCGCTAATTTTCATATAAACCTCTGCAAAAACTCGAGCTTTTAGGATGTCTGCAATAAAGTGGTGCAAAAATGTCTAATTCCATTCTGGTAGCAAGTTAAATATTATATTATAACACAGCTGCTAAATGTCGAGCTCCGCCTAGCCGTGCAATACTATTACAAGTGTCATCGAGGAAACAAGGACCGGAACCTGGGCAGTCCATCTAAACCAAAAAGATAAAATGTGCTGAGAATGCCAGCCACACTGCTTAATGTATATATTTCCACAACACTTGTTACTGTTTTTTGGACACATTAAAGAGAGCACAAGAAGCCATAGTTTCTCGATGATTTTTTGTTAGACGATCCTAACTTTACCTGATAAATTTTAAACATAAATGGAGGAAGAATAATAAAGTTACTGTGGACTTGAAATCTACCGGGGAAATTTTATGATCTGGAGCTTTAAATGGTGCTCAGGAACCTAAATTTTTTGATATGCGAATCTGCAAAGCGATACGGCTTGTCTCACGGTTTGATGGTTTCCAATACGTAACATTGATTTCCACTTTGTGTTCATTTGTAAGCTGTATCACGCTAAAAGCAACCGCCATTAACCGAGTGCAAACCTTTGTCTATTTTCCCCTCTCCGCCCGAGTTAGGCCACATATTAATGGATAGAAATTATAATGACTTCTCCGATTTTGAAAGATAATCGCCCAAGTCCAGTTTCTTAACAGTTATGCCTTAGTTGCGGGAAGCTGTGGTAGTACGCCCACCAAATAAATTTAACACATGTTGTCATCTTATTCAAAACACTGTTCACGGTTGTGGCGCAGAGAAGTTCACTTCCATAGCTTGAGTACTGATACCCAAGGATATTGTAAACGCAATGGCTAGTGTTTCATTGGGGCAGCAATGTGGCAATTATTACTAATGCTAGGTTGCTGCCCAATATTCAAGTCGGAAAGCTTCAAGTTAAGTAATTTCTCGGAAAATGGTACGTTGCTTTGCGTATCACGTAATCAAGTTATGCTAAACAACTATACACCACATAATGTTTCAAAGAAAAACCCATAATCAGCCATCAAGTATTGGCTGGTGAATATAAAGGTTAAGATGGTAAAGAAACACTGTCAGAAAAATTCATCCTGCTTACTTTTTCAAGGAGATTTGTTGAGTTTATTTTCCTTCTCGGGTTTGAAAGTTTGAAATTTAACACTGTAGGGATAGAACAGCACTGTTGGACCAGCTGGTTTGAATTATGAAGCAGCATTTTCATTAGAATCCAGGTTCCGTTATAAGTTTTGCATTTTGTCGGAGGCTGGAGCACTATTCCTTACCGAAATCGGAACTGTGATTAGATCCTGATATATTATATATATTTATAAAGTAATGGTGTATACTATATTTTTACGGAATGCTTTTTGGACAGTGGCGTTCGGGCTAAAACCGGTTGAAAACACAGTTGTTTGAGCCCAATCGAGCTATTTGTGATTTCGTAGGAATATCTGTCTGCATATAACTTATTTCATTTAAAAAAGTATACGATTTGCATGAACAAAATAAGATAGATTTTAGAAATCATCCATAAAAAAATCCACTGTAGAATCTCCGATTAGTCATGTTAACTTAAACTGAAATTTATCGATAATGTTGTGCTCAATATTGCTGAACTAATCCATCCAAAATATAAAATTATGCAGATTTAACTCATAGGAGCCCAAGGTCGATCGGCGTAGGGGAAGACGATTCCGGTGAAAGGGTACAAAATAGTGGGTAAATTTCTAAAATATACACTGTAAAGTTTCCTAAAATTTTCATAGTTTTTGCTAGAATTTTCCTTGCGCTATCGGAGTGGAAAGGAAAGATGCGAAGCCTTAGGGGAGTGCGATGCTTAAAGGCGGCAGTACTACTGGGCTTATTTTAGAGGGGCGCGACCCCAAGGATCAGCTCCCCCTAGAAACCGACCCCTAGTTTTTCGCAAAAACGACCCCTTAAAATTTACGTTTTTTCAAAAAATTGACCCCTTAAGGGGTCACTAGAACATTTCTAACTCATATACATGCATATCATCGATTCACGATCGATAAACGATCAATTATTTGGTCACCAAACCTAAAATATGCATGTATACTATATATTATGGCCAAAAACTGAAAAAAACCAGCGCCACAGAGGTATGTTGGGACACCTGAAAGAAAAAATGTGTTAATTTTTATAAAATTACTGACCCCTTAAGGGGTCATGACCACTAGTTTCTGAAATGACCCCTTGCTACTGACCCCTCAGGGGTCAGTAAATTTTTCCGTTTACTGACCCCTATCTGGGAGGGCCTAAAATAACCCCGGTACTATACCCCTTAATGGACACCTATATATGAATAAATCGATTCAGTTACTGTAAGAGACTAAACGGAACAATTCGAACGATATTTTAGACGCCATAAACAGAGCCTTCACGTACTTGAAATGTGTCATAGGGATACAGCGCATAAAGCGGCAGACCTCGCTGTGTCACACCATCGCGGGACATTAAACTAGACTGATTTACGTAAAAGTCACAATTTAAATAAACATTTTCTAACAGAAGCACCCTAAAATATTTTCGAGATACATGATATAACAAGCCCTTACTCCCAAAAACAAACTATCAGGTAAAAACATTGGCGTTAGTTATTAGTGGAGTAGCCGGTTAGTTTGCGTTTCATGGAGAAAAAAATCAAATAATACGTTGCGCGCGCGTAAATGTCCCATAATAATAAATTTAAATCTCACCCGATTTTATAATAAATTAAAAGCATACATATTTTCATAACATTCTACATAACCAGTTATACACTACGAACAATCAAACCAATATGCACTTGATAAATAGCCAATGTTAACTGTATGATCTCAATCTGAATCACAAATCTGCTCGGTTTATAAAGCAACGATTACCTTCATAATTTATATCGAGCAGGCAGATGACATTTTTAAAAATTCTTGTAACTTTAAAACATAATTGATTTTACTGTTTGTTCGTTTCGTAGCATTATTAAAAATTTCATATCAGCGACTGTTAATTTGAATTAAATGATTATAATATTAGTTCAGTAGATAATTTTGTGCAAGTTTTTAAACCGTTTTTGGATTTTTCACTATTCAACAGCGCAAAAGTAATTTGCCAGCTGCGATACTTCTCTATCGTACTCCAATATATTTGTGTCTGAACCTGTTTTATTAAAAAATCCGAAAAACATTTTCTGCTACGGGAATATAGGCAGGCGATAATTACATTTATCATAAATCTACTTCTATTTGAGTTCAATCCAATCCCCAATAATAAATCAAGTGTTCGCCTTCGAATACAAATCAACAACTTCAGATGTATATTATATCTCCCCACATGTGGCCGAGCAATCATTAAAAAGATATACTATAAAACGCGAAACTTACTTAATCGCAAACAACATGCATGACAAAATACAAAGCAAATATTTCTCCACAAAATTTTGCGGTACAGAATAAGGATCGCAAGAACATATATATTCCCAAACTCCCAAATACAGTCACTGCCAGAAATAAGCGCAAAATAATCGATCGAAATTTCGATCGTTTTCGATTTCGTGCAATTACATAAATTTAATATTTCGATTTTTTCGATTAAACGAAATTTCGATCGATTACGATTAAACGCATTTTCGATCGATTGCGATTTCGATCGTTTTCGATTGCACTTATTTCTGGCCGCGACTGTATATCATTGAACACTGTACAGTTTGTATATAATCCAGGGTTGCCTATTATTGTTCGACAAAGATAGACTCAAAATTTTCATGTTTTTACTCCGTTTTTTAGAACTTTCGGTCTAGATTTCAGTTGGCCATAGTAAGCAATAATATGACAAACTGACAATATGGCAAACTCTTAATCCACTTTATGCATTTCAAACGGTGACTCGATACTGAGTGATTATATATATGATACACCAAAGCTCGATAACTTTTACATTAATCATGTGCTCTTGCCGAACAGGCCGCGCAATATCTGCCAGATTTCCGGGTAAAGGAGAAGGGAAAATAGTTTAAAACGGGACCCGAGACTTGAAATAGACAACTACACTGACTAGTTCTGATCAATTTAAACATTTTCTAAGCCGAATTAACAAATAATGATACTAAATAGGTTCAGAAATCAGATTCCGGTAGTGCAAAGACGGCGCGGAGACTATTTCAACGCCGTTAATAAGTCGCCGACTGATCTAGCTTTGAAAACTAAAGCTATAGATTCGGGTTTGCACCAAGATTCGTCTGATGCTTTAAAGGATATTCCATATTTATAGACAGACTTTCTCAGTATTATGCATCTTTGCATGTTTCGACTTGGATGAAAGCAAGCCAAACCTGAAAAGGTTATGCGTAGTAGCATGCATGTTAAATCGAACTTTATGAACTTTGGGCATATAATATATTTTGACTATTTTTCGTTTTTTTTAAATTTCGAGCACGAGAAAACGATGTCTGAGTTCTCTGAAACACAACGATAAATCACTACCGTATAGCAGCCGCAAAAAGATTGATTTAGCTCACATTTCCACGTCTAACTGATACAATATTTTACTCATTTTTTGAGTGCTCTTCCCATAATTCGGGATAGATCGCCGTGATATAAGTATGCGACCCACTTTGTGGGACTTCATAGCAACCCCGGATATGTACAAGCCATTACCATGATATAAGTAAAGATATTATACAATATTACCAAAAAATGACAATACAGCAGCAATTTATCATTTATGTTTGTATTATCTATTTAATTTAAACCATATTACATTCACATTAATACAGTGCTAATAAATCCCAATAAATTTTTTGCAATTTAACGTTTTGGAACAGCTCAAGCGTCAGTTTTAGTGACTGCGCAGTTAATGAAGAACTATGGTTGTTGCGAAAAGCGCTACTTCTTCCAGAACAAAATGGATCAAATTATATTGGAACAATTAATACTCGTTGCTTCATCAACGCTTCCATGAACGACTTTTACCTATACCGTCTTCAGTTGCACCGTGTTGGTTTTCGGTTCCATCGTCGTCGCGGCCTAAGAGTTTGTCTTCGTTCAAAATCTAAATCAAAGAAACAAATTTGCATTATGGCTAATGTTAAACTTCGGTCGTGGCCGAGCACGTGCTTAAGTAGTATTAATACGATGAAGGGTTGAATGGTTGTATTAAGCATCCGCTCAGGCCAAAAGTGGCCTATTGAGAAACCCTATAGGAATTTAAATTTCCAAAAGAGTTCTATTAAGGAAACCAAGTGGTGACGTGGCCGAGTGGTTAGAGCGCCTGCTTCAAAATCGTGAAGTCAGGAGTTCGAATCCAGTGGTCGCGCTAATCTCCTTGGGCAAGGGACTCAGCCACATTTGCTTCGCAGTACCTATGCGTTAAACAGGTACTAGAATTTGGTCTAGGCGGATAAGATGATGGGTGGTGTAATGGGCAATCATCATGGCCAGCCTACACACAATACTTCGGCATAATAACCGAGGATTGTCACCTATTGCCAATTGCATGTTTATCCGACTAAGGAAACCTAAAATTTTATTCCATTTAACATGGGGACATCTCTAGAGAGCAATACACATTTACCAAAGAATTTTCTCCTTAAATCAACAAATTTACTACACTTGTGTATAAGGTGTGATGAAGTGCCAACTTCATTTGGACACCAATTGAAGTAATCATTTGCGACAAGTTTAATATTTAAATATGTTTATTCAGTAAACAATATCTTGTTATTGTGCTCTAACTATTTGCATCATACGCTTTATTTAATTTCTACACATAGTATGACAATTTCATGTTGATTCTAGGCACAAATATTCGAGTGTGGCGACAGGATGTGCCGTCTTCTCAACTTTTATACCACTGCGTCTCGCACCACGGGTTAATGCAATTAGTAACACTGCTAAAACTAATCCCTACTGCAGGTTCACCCAATAAATCTTGCGGATGCACCACGTTAAGCAAGGTCGTCAGCAATTTCATTACCTGGAAATCACTAGCTTAAGTATGACAACACAGCTACACAAGTAACATTCTGTAATGAGCATAAACAGTTTTCCGATCGCGGACAACAGCATTGTGCTCGTTCCAAATCTGGTAGAACCAACAAATTTAAAATACAGCGCTCGCCACAACTGACCGTTGCCTTACGAGCGAGTGAGCAACAAGTAAGCAGCGACCGAAGAAAAACAAATGGTAAATTTATTTTCCACAGCAAGTTGTGAGCGAGCAGCTGTCAACTGTGGCGAGTCCTGTAGTTCTACCCTAATTCGGTTGCAGTTGCGCTTTAGCCTAACTAACTAGGCGGCGACACGCCAAGAAGGAAATTACCCAATGCGACACTAACGAGACTTTTTTCAATTTTGGACCCCTGAGACTCACAAAGGGAGTGGTGCGCCAGAGAGTAACCTGACCCCATAACTCCTTATCGGAACCTGGGAGACAAAAATTAACCATCCCAATCAATTCAGGGTTTTTCGACTTTTGGACCCCTGAGGGTAATTGTACGGGTACACTTCCGAGGGTGCCCTGATCCCCCTATGTCTCTTTACCAGAACATCAGAGGCCAAAAAGAACCACTCTAATTCTATTCTGCAGATCAGATTACCCCTAGTAATCCTATAAATTTTGCACCAAATAATCCTAAGACAGGTACTAATTTTCAAGTATTTCCCTTATATATTACAAATGTGACATCTGAGGAGCAGCAACAGAAAGAAATCGCCGTTAATATATAGATATTATAGCTGTGCAAAACTAATATGCGTATTGCTCGGTTCCGGCAGCCGGATTTTTGTAGTTTTTTGTTTTATTATTTTTCCTGATCTGTATTCTGCTAAGTCTGAGATCACATTGGTGTTCGGTTGAGTCATACGGAGATGCTTAATTCACGAATATATCCGACAGCTGACCTCTGTATGCATGAGGCTATTATTATAATGTATTAAGTGCATACACTTGAGACAGTCACCCAATGAATAAAATTTATTAAATGCAATTTCGAACTGCTTATCATCTTGCCGGAATGCAAAGTGTGCATGAATGCTTTAAATCTTGCCGGAATGCAAACTGTGCGAAAAGACCACAGTTGTTGGCTCCGTATCCAGAGCTGATTTACATGTGCGTGGTATAAACATCTTTACTACGAAGAGTGTACATAGAGGGTATTTATGTCGAAAAACGAAGCCGCTATTCTTGGCAGTAAACAAAACAATATATTTAGGTCTGTTCTAATTAAAGCATGGAGAATAAGATCAAGCCAGCGTCATTGTTAAAATGATCTCTCGAAGTATTTTAATCTAGATAAAACTATCACTCGGACAAAAATTTTATCCCATATATATTCATCGGCGAAATAAGTAAAAGATTGTATACTTAATTTTTATGTCTCGAAGCATAATTATGGGCGATATTAATAGACAATATTGGATATTCGCCACACCCCCATCGGGGAGGCAAGTCCCAGTCTCTACATTGTTCCTAGCAGTTGGCACGTTGCTAAGTAGCAGATCCCAACCGTGATTGGACTGGACAGGACTTGCATCCCCGATGGGGGTGTGGGGAATGTCCAATATAGGTACACATATAAATGAACGTTGGCGAATAGATCTGTAGGTAGTATCCAAGATGCTATCTTCTCGCTCTTCTTTGCGCAAGTGAGTTTTTCACCAAGATCCTAGATCGATGGACAAGGAGGGTTACATTTTTAGGAATGATGCTGCCTTGACATTATGCGTCGATACATATTAAAATATAGAACATTGTGTATTAATATCGCCCATAATTATGCTTCGAGACATAAAAATTAAGTATACAATCTTTTATTTATTTCGCCGATGAGTATGGGATAAAATTTTTGTCCATCGATCTAGGATCTTGGTGAAAAACTCAGTTGCGCAAAAAAGAGCGAGAAGATAGCATCTTGGATACTACCTACCGATCTATTCGCCAACTTTCATTTATATGTGTACCTATATTGGACATTCGCCACACCCCCATCGGGGAGGCAAGTCCCAGTCTCTATATTGTCCCTAGCAGTTGGCACGTTGCTAAGTACCAGATCCCAACCTGGATTGGACTGGACAGGACTTGCATCCCCGATGGGGGTGTGGGGAATGTCCAATATAGGTACACATATAAATGAACGTTGGCGAATAGATCTGTAGGTAGTATCCAAGATGCTATCTTCTCGCTCTTCTTTGCGCAAGTGAGTTTTTCACCAAGATCCTAGATCGATGGACAAGGAGGGTTACATTTTTAGGAATGATGCTGCCTTGACATTATGCGTCGATACATATTAAAATATAGAACATTTGTGTATTAATATCGCCCATAATTATGCTTCGAGACATAAAAATTAAGTATACAATCTTTCATTTATTTCGCCGATGAGTATGGGATAAAATTTTTGTCCATCGATCTAGGATCTTGGTGAAAAACTCACTTGCGCAAAAAAGAGCGAGAAGATAGCATCTTGGATACTACCTACCGATCTATTCGCCAACTTTCATTTATATGTGTACCTATATTGGACATTCGCCAAACCCCCATCGGGGAGGCAAGTCCCAGTCTCTATATTGTCCCTAGCAGTTGGCACGTTGCTAAGTACCAGATCCCAACATGGATTGGACTGGTAAGGACTTGCATCCCCGTCAAGGATTTGTCCCACTTTCCCGGTTCTGCTTCCCGCATTTCTTCTTGTGGCGAGCCATATTGGTGGCGTCGTGAAATTTCCACAGTTACTACATTCGATCCACTTCGCGCGGTACACCCTGGCCGGGGCCCCTACCTCCTGACGGACGTTGCCTCTCGCCCCGAAGTCCTGTTCACTCGCCGTGCAAGCTTTGCGGTGTCTTGCGATGTTGCTTTGGACACCTCTTAGCCACATTTATCGCATCGACGGAGATTTTCATCGGTAGCCACCGTGCACTTACACGCTTTTATATGGTTTATCATAGTATTCTCGGAATTGAACGCTGCCGCGCATTTATGGCATACAAACCGTTGTTTCGATCTGCCGTCACAGTGCATTCGTTTCTGGTGTATTCTCAGCCCGGCCATGGATTTGCACAGTTTCGCACATACGTTTATCTTACATCTCAGTGGGTCGTCGTTGACGACCTTGATGTTTCTGCTTGTTGATGCTGTGTGTTGAGCCGATGTTGTGGAGCGGAGCGAGGCGAAGCATTTTTATTTTCTGTCTGTGACCAAAAGGTCGATGTCCGTCCGTTTGTTCGGTCCGACGGATCTCAAGAACCACTGAACCGATTAAAAAAACTTTTTTGTTTGAAAGCCTATCATATCAGAGTGTGCATCTGATATTTGGGATTAAAAAATTTTGAGTGGTTAATTAGTAATTAGCTAATTAGTTAAGCTTATGCAGCTAAAATAGAGAATTTTGCAATATTTGTTATTTATTGAAATAGAATCGTTTCGATCAAATCATTATAGTGTTTTTTGGGTCGAAGAATTCAAATAATATAATATTTTTACCAATGATAAAGCAATATGCCCTATGCAATGTAGTTATTTGAAGAACATAAAATTGAGTACATTCGTAATGCCACAGTCCAAGCACCGCTCACAAATGTAGTTCCACTACCGGCTAGTTACTTGTGGTTGATAGCATCGCGATTTTTCCCAGGCCGACAAATGAGCCATACGTTTGTTGATGACGCTCTTCCATTGCTTGCGGTATTGAGCTAGTCGACCAGAATCCATCCATTTGATACCCTCTTTCAAATAAACGTGGTCCTTTGCTCCCCCGAATGCAACAACAACACAAAAATATGTTCGACGTACGATCTAAACTAAGGGTAAAGTCACCAGATCCCAACCTACATCATCTTCATCATCGTCGTCGTCGTCATCGTCGTTATCGTAAATATCGGGCATTTTTGCTAAAATCTCTTCAGCGGTCATTTGTTTCGGTTCGCCAAACATTGCAGCAGCTGTCGTCGACGTTACTTCAGGCGAGCTTTTTGTGTCGTCGTCAGCAGTACCTGCTGCGGTGCCGGCTGACAACGATTCAGTCGCAGCGCGGACAAGTGATTTGGCCCACTGGATATTGAGCAAGCAGCCGGGGAAATCTGTTCCAAGTGCATATGCCTATAATAGAACCACAAATGCAAATTTAATAACGAAATTATGGAACCGATTTCCGCAAAACGATAGGACAGTGCAATTTTTTGGCCATCACCAACACCAACTTAGATCTCTTTAACTTTTTCTGCAAAAATTTTGGGTCGTCAGGTGCACTTAGATACAACGTATAGGTCTACATCTTTGAATTCATATCAATTGTAATGTGATTATGTTGACAAAGTACTCTCCGTAAATTTGAAGCAACACAGTTTGATGTCAAGGATGATAGATACAACATCTGGTTATTATATACCAAAACAAAAACAACTGGTGTCGTTCTAAAGTTTTCCAAATTAATAGCTCATTCCTTTTTCACCTTCCCTACACTGACTTCGGAAGACAAAATAATGTAATATCAGATCATGTATAGATAAATGGACGCTAAATTTTTCTGAGCTGACATTAACCCAGAATTATCTGGACTACCAACTGTAGTAACAAGTCCAAAGCAGCTATGTACAGTTACCGCTGCAAGTCGTTCGCGAACAATTAGCGAATAACAAAACAACACCTGCTGTTTATTCCCAGGTTTTTCGTGAGCACAAAATATTTGGTTATATATCTGTCCCTAACTGCTGCTCCAAAAAACAGCTGAGCAACAACAGCTGGTAAAAATAAATCAAGCTTTATTAAGATAAAGCAAAACTTACAGCAATAATAATTAAATTTCTCTAGTGCCAAACAATTACACAGTATTGCAATAAGACTGTTTTAATACAATAAAACGTATATATAGATGTACCTTTTCGGCTTGTTCCAATGTGTTATAGCCCAGCGTTGCACGTTTCAGTTGTTTATCGATATGGAGGTAGTCGATGTCGCCAAATTGCTAAAAACATTATTACCAGTATATACATCAAATTGTCGCTATTACATCAGCCCCCTCAAGGCATCATTACCCCTCCCCCAAAGGATCCGCGATCCCCCCCCCCCCCCCGCGACGGCACGCGGAAAATTTTAGCAAAAATTGGGGCAAAATTAGCAAAAATGTCGGAGACGAGGTCTCCCTCTAAGGACCGTCTATCCTACCGCTCCTAAACCGAAGGACCTTCGACACTTATGCCAGTACACAACGCTGATGGTGCAAAACCATAGCGTTATCATAACGCCAAAACATTCAGCCCGGTAGCACTGAGAACCTGAGCAAATAAGGCTGTTACCGAACTAGATGTTCTGCACAATCATTAAATATCATGCATTTCAGCTATCAACTGGAGAGTTCATCATAGTGGCGCTGAAGGGAGCGGCGCCTCAGAGTACAAACATACGGTATAAAACTTGAAATATGCAGAAAATAAAAAAGTATGTACCTATATATTGCAATACATAACAGCGAAGAAATTTTGAGTAAAAACCGACCTAGCCCCTTCGAAAAAATTTTATGAAAGCCGCCCCCCGTATCAAATACATGGTTCACCCAGTGTCGGCACCACGCAAAAGCTGAACACTTACTCACAAGTGATAAATTTGTTATTTGAAGTTTATAATGCTATATTACTGCTTTACACAAGGACTAGCATAGGTATCCTACCAATATTATTACATAATTTTAAAGTTGTTTGAATCCTTCAAGTTCCATGGCTCGGACATCATCTGTTGCGGAAAAGTTTACCCTGCAATAAACAAGGATACCTCCTCACCTAAACCTTCTAATTCCATAGCGCGAATATCTTCCACAGTAGAACCAGTAACCCTGCACTACACGAGTTCGGAAAACAGCAATTGACGAATGAACACAAAGCAATCGCAAGAATTGTTTGCGACAATCAAATGGACACAAAGCCTGCTCTAATCTGGCTTATCCACGGGGTCCGAAAAGTTGGGGTGGGCACGACTACACCTCCTCAAAAAGTATCTCGGTAACAACAGCACAATCGTCTGAATACGTATACAAAAGCGGATGTGCCATAGTTTAAGAATATTTCCGCTAAACTATTAATCATGCAGCCAAATAATTGTCAATTTGGAGACTCGCGTGTATATTTGTAAACTTTTAACCATAGAGAAATTTTTATCCCGGGAGAAATTATTTCGGGGTCGACCATCTGAATATTAGAGGGGTCACAGCTAGGGCTGTACCATATAGCCAAAATGGCTGGGTAGCGGACATCCGGCCGGACATCGGATAATCACAATTTGTTCCAGTGAACTACATTGGCGAATTTTTTTCAGCCAAATTATAGTAGAGAAATAGAAATAAATAGTACATATTTATATCTCTAAATAGTAAATAGTATAGAAACTCTGTAAGTAATGAGTTCGTCGACTATGTGGCAATTTTTGTCCGTTGCTAACGCAACCGCTACCCATGCAAAGTGTAACACTTGCAGCAAGATGATTTCTCGTGGCGGTAAAACACTCAAAGATTTCGGAACAAGCGGCTTGAAAAATCATTTGCGACAACACATTCCACAATTTTCTGAATATGAAGCTTTCTCCAAAAAATACACGCTGAGCGCGAAGAAAACAAACAAAAACCCGGGCCATCAAGGCAAGGAACTGGGTAGAAATCAATTCAAGAATATTTCCGGCGGGAGCACCAATGGGACATCAACAGCGAAAAGGCCACAATACGACATCAACAGCGAAAAGGCCAAAACAAACCATACTAAAATTGCTGAAATGATGGCAACTGACTGTCAGCCGATTTCAATTATTGAAGATGTTGGCTTTAAACGTTTACTGAACCGCCTGGAACCCAGTTATGTAATTCCAAGTCGAAAATTTTTCAGCGAAACTGTTATTCCAGAGATTTATGAACTAGTGAAGCTTAAGGTTCGCTCATTGCTTGACGGTGCCAATGGAATAAGTTTAACGTGTGACATTTGGACATCGAACGTTAATAACGACGCATTTATCAGTGTAACGGCGCACTGAGTTACCGTTAATTTCGAAAAACTCAATCTCGTCCTCAATACACATCATTTTCCAGGTGGACATTCAGGCTCGAAAATTGCCGACATCATAACACTAATTTTGGAGTAGTGGGGTAATCTCGATTGCTTCTGTTTTGTCACAGACAGCGGTCAAGTGCCGTGTCCCGCTCATTGCCTACAGTTATGCGTAAACGAACCAATAAAAGCACAGAGAGTTGGTCCTCTAAATCGCGCTTTAATTCAATATCTGCGTAATGTACCGGATTGAGGAGTTGGCACAATGAAGCTCACGCTAATAAATGCGATAAATGTATGGTTTAGTAGTCACATAGAAAACGCTAAATTCGAGGCTGGCAGGGCTACCCTACTTGATCCCCGCTATAAAGCAGCGTTTTTGGAGAGGCAGCTGAACGTGAGTATAAATATTACTGTTGAGTATGCTTAGCAACAGTCGAGACGCAAGTCCGGCGAAAGAAATGCAAAGGTCTCCTGCAAACGTAGAATAACCGAGAAGAAGCAACACGTGCATTGGCATTGCCCTGATAATATCACGAATAGTCGACAGTTTCGAAAGCTACACACACTGTTTATAGAAGTTTCGCCGATTAGGACATACCCATTAGTGCTCGGCTGTCTTCAAATCTACTAAATGCAAAAATTCATTTAATTTTTTTGATAAATTTTGTGTTCAAAATTATCCGGTATCCGGCTGGATAATTAAAATATCCGCCCGGATACCGGATACCTAATATCCAGCCGGATACCGGATACCAGGTACCGGTACAACCCTAGTCACAACAGCATCATGGGATTGTCCCATTATATATAATGAAGAGAAAACGTAGTAATGTTATTTTCGTAAATTAAAGAGCATAATGACAGAAACGCGTAAGCTAATCATGTTTTGCAACACGACGTTAACTGAAGTGGTTACCGAAACTAAGCACGTCATACGCATATCATTTTAGACACAAATTATACTACCTAAGGCAGTTAGTAAAAATGAATAAACAATGAAATACGAATCTGTGATAAGACCCATTAACGTTTTATCGCGTGTGATGAAACGATGGTGTAAAACTTTGGTTAGATTTATTGTTTACTTTAGAATTCGTCGAGTATGGTATCATGTGGTCGTTCATTGATTCGTAGCGCCACTGACGACCACACTCCACCTGCGCGCGCCCTGAGGTATGTATTTGCGCGCTGTTACAGCCATCAGCTCTAGTTTTTAGCTATGATATTAGAGGTTTCACAAGGTCGGTCAGAAACGGTGCCATTATCGACACGATTTACGGGCTTTCTTCACGTCATATCTACAATGCTTCCGGGGTATGAACGGTGAAGAATGCAATCCAGCGCTAGACAGCTGGTCAGAGACATTCAGAGTATATGCCCAATCCATGTTAAGATTCGTTGGTTGATTAATGCCTCAAGTGGCACGCCTGAAGGAACCTTGTCGACAATTAATGCGATTTATACATATTTGAGATTATGTGTGTAAACAAACATGCTGGAGTAATAATACTGCGCAAGATATGCTTATCTGATGGATATTTTACAAATAATAATAAGTACTCAAAAGTTCTTCTATGTAAGTTTCACGTTACACAACTACGTTGGTTTGCTACAATATTATTTCAACCGAACGCTCACCTTAAAATGTTCTCTCAAAAACGGCGCATCGCTCAGCGCGAACCCAGTAACAGCTAGTTGTCCATCTTTTATTGGTGGTACCACACCACCGCTGGGCGAAACGAGCACCTGCTTTCCGTCCGGTCGAGTAACTACCGATATCATAAGAGGATTTCCGATATCTCCTCCACTCCTTGCCTGCGCCGAGACAGCTGTGGGTGGCTTGGCAGCACCCTGTACTGATTTCGATGTCTCGACGTTTGCTACAGATACTGCTTGTCTTGCTAGTCCCAATGTATTATTTGCCGTCAAATGTTGGTGAGCAGTAGATCCAGTATAATGATATCCTAAACCGCCACGTAAAAATCCACGACCACGTCCTCCACCTCGCATTCCACCGCGGATACCGCGAATCGGGCCTCCACGCTCGCGCAGATTCAACTGAAACAAACCAATCCGATTGCAAAACCGATAGAAAATATAATAAATGTTAATTTTTTAATGGATATGTACTTAACAGACATGTTAAATTTAAAATTCTGAAATATATTCATTTTAAATGTTTAAACGGTTACTGTAAACTTGAAACTATAATACATAAATAAATTGCAGAAATGCTAGTAATAGTAAAAATGTTGTTTACAGATCTTCAGAATACGTCTGAAATACCTAAGGGACACTGACATTCTGAGCAGTTATAATAATGCCCCTCAGAAGTTAAACTCAAATCTCGAACAAACACGCAGCAACGTTTAAGAAAACAAAATTTGAAGGACATCCATTGTAAAAACACAGAAGAATAATGCCAATAATTATTTGTAAAAACATGAAAAACGTCGAGGAACAATCTTACAGGCAAATACAAATAGCAAAATGTATTATAGAAGATATATATAAGGGATAGAATGCGCGGTATGTGAGAATATGCGTGTTACAGGCTGGCCTGTCCACAGCCCTTCAAAAAGTGGGGGAGGGGCAACATCGGGGGCCCCATGTTCATTCTATGGAGAAAATTAAAACAAAAAACATAAATTTTTAGAATTAGTTGAACATGGGGGGGGGCGGGCATGGGAAAAATCTCAAAAACATGGGGATATGAAAATTGGCCCCTCCACTGTGGACAGGCCAGACACGGTTCCATATTAGGAAGATCTGAATTTGCGGCATTCCACGGCAAATTAACTATTATTCTTTGATCTATTTTGTTGGGTGTCCCAAAATCAAGCCTACAGTGTTAGCTCTTCAATTTTTTCATAATGCAAACAAAGCAGTGTTATTCAACAACAATTTTAGGGTGACTATAATGTGTACAAAAAGAAGCTAATATTTTTAATGTCAAATAGAAATAAATAGCAGATGCCTTCAATTCTTGAAACCGATCTTGGTATTGATGCAGACATCCTAGCATACCGAAGGTTTCGCACAAAAGGCGGAGTTTAAACATTAAAAGCGCATATGTTTCAACTTAAATAGTTCAATAAAGAACTCTGCATCAGTTCCCTATTGTTCGCGTTAATTTATGTATGCCTTAACTATACTGCAATTATTGGAATAATAACACTCAATATGACACAACTCAAATTGTTACTCAAACATTGATAAGCCAATTGAATGATACATTATCGAGCAATGCAGTGTCCCAATGACAGGTGCATTTCTTGTGCATTAATTAGCAGGTAACACGTTATTAAGCGTACACTAAAAATCCCTAAATGCATAATGTGACGAGAAGTGAAATTGTGCTAGGTATGAGTGAAGAGTAACAGGGCTGATGGTAATAATTGCAGTTGTGAAAGCTGTGGAAAGGAGAACTACTATGAGGGTTATGGGGAGGACGCATGAATTGCGGCAGGCAGCTGTAAAAAACCCATGCAATACGCATTGGTACAATGGAATGATCCTAGCCATTAGTTTACCAGCACAAGTTGCACCTCGCTTTCCAACGATTTTAGGTTTCCTGGTGTATCAAACAATGTTGGATAACAATCAATCGGTTTTTAGATAAAAGTACCTCTTGTTTAAGCACCTTCAGTCGATCGCTGATTTCGCCAATATCGTCGCCGCCCTCCTGTCGCTTTGTCATCAACTCAAGCTCAACGTCTAGTATTTCTTTTTCAAGCTAAAACATAAAATACTATATTAACAAG
>JASANE010030256.1:0-72393 GCA_030248225.1 Trileptium ribeirensis | reverse complement strand
AGGTATAGTGGATTTAAAATGCCTTAAAAATAACTTTTACATTAAACGTAATGTATTGCGATGGTATTATTGCCTTTTCTGAAACTTTAAAGAGACTGAGGAAGCTAATAATGTTTATTTTTCGATCAAATATGTCGGTTTTTGGACATTCAGAGCAAAAAATGTTTTTTACTATACAGCATTGCGTATACTGTATCAAATCGAATGTGCTTACAAAGCTTGGAGCGTAGAATACATACTTTCGCTCTGTCTCCAGGCGCCTCCCTTTACTACACATACGTTTGTTGCATGTTCTTCTGTAGGAAACTTAAAATTATTGGCTTTATATGATTCTAAGAGAAGATAATAGAGAGAAGGTAATTTTTTTATCAGTGGTTAGAGACACTGTTTAGGCTAGCGTTGGACAAATAGTTCCCGTCAGTTAGACCATAATGACGATAGGTAACTTTCTAATAAGAATGCTATAAATGAGACACACTGTGATGCTGCTCGCACAGTTTCAATAAATACAGTTTATTGCCAAGAAAACAGTTTTTAGCTGCGTTGCAGATAACGTTAGTTTACTTCAATTTAGACTAATTTACCAAGTTTACAAGCGCACTGGCGGTGCTCGACGCAATTTATGTTAGCCAAGCATACCATAAGTACTTCTGCGTGAGCCATACTCTGTTACCGAGTTGGACCGGTTTAATTCAAACGTATCCGACAGACTTCTGGATGTGTAAAATAGCTGAGAAGCATCGACCTGGTTTTTATTTAACAAACTCCTGAAGGTTATTATGAAAATTTCGTGCTCAAATCACGCGCCCTACTTACGTTTCACACGGCAAATTGATTAGTTAATCTTTTCTTTTGCTTGGTTGTATTGGAGCTTGATCATTGTATGATATATATTACATATGTTTGGATTACAGGATGAAGCAAAAAACGCGGAAAATTTCAAGCAAAATTTTTTAACCGGAATTCCGGTTCCGTATGGTTTTTGCCTTTTGCCGGAACCGCAACCGAACACGATTTTCGCCGGAACCGGAACCGGAATTCTGGTTACTCCTTGATGCCCATATCATAAATACTCCGGTAACTTCCGTGACTAATCAACTCCTACTTAATGCGAACGTAAAATTTACCTCAACAGAAACATAGCTAATAAAATTAATAGCAATTTATGCAAATATTTAGAAAAGAAAATAAATAAAATCCCATTTTTATAAGTTTAAAAACTTAGGGACCAATAAATATGGGATTTAATTAGGGAAGAAACTGGAACCTAAATTTACCGGAACTGAAACCAGACCGGAACCGTCCATGTAAACCGGAACCGGTACCTGGTCTTCGAAATTTATATCTAGTAAAACAGATGATAGAAGAAATGAAGGCATAGTGGATTTAAAATGCATTAAAAATAACTTTTACATTAAACTTAATGTATTGCGATGGTATTATTGCCTTTCTGAAACTTTAAAGAGACTTAGGAAGCTAATAATGTTTATTTATCGATCAAATATGTCGATTTTTGGACATTCAGAGCAAAAAAATGTTTTCCACTATACACAGTTGCGTATACTGCGTCAAATCGAATGTGCTTACAACGCTTGGAGCGTAGAATACACACTTTCGCTCTATCTCTAGTCGCCTCCCTTTACTACACATATATACGTTTGTTGCATGTTCTTCTGTAGGAAACTTAAAATTATTGGTTTATATGATTCTAAGAGAAGATAATAGATAGAAGGTAATTTTCTGATCAGTGGTCAGAGACACTGTTTAGGCTAGCGTTGGACAAATCGTTCCCGTCAGTTAGATCATAATGATGATAGGTAACTTTCTAATCAGAATGCTATAAATGAGACACACTGTGATGCTGCTCGCACAGTTTCAATAAATACAGTTCATTGCCAAGAAAGCAGTTTTTAGCTGCGTTGCAGATAACGTTAGTTTACTTCAATTTAGATTGATTTACCAAGTTTACAAGCGCACTGGCGGGTGCTTGACGCAATCTATGTTAGCCAAGCATACCATAAGTACTTCTGCGTGAGCCATACTCTGTTACCGAGTTGGACCGGTTTAATTCTAACGTATCCGACAGACTTCTGGATGTGTAAAAGAGCTGCTACAAGCATCTGACCTGGTTTTGATTTAACAAACTCCTGCTGGTTATTATGAAAAATTCGTGTTCAAATTATGTGCCCTACTTACGTTTCACACGGCAAATTGGTTAGTTAATCTTTTCTTTTGCTTGGTTGTATTGGAGCTTGATCATTGTATAATATATTACATATGTTTGGATTACAGGATGAAGCAAAAAAAGTGGAAAATTTCCAGCAAAATTTTTTAACCGGAATTCCGGTTCCGGTATGGTTTTTCCTTTTGCAGGAACCGCAACTGGAACACGATTTTCGCCGCAACCGGAGCCGGAATTCCGGTTACTCCCTGATGCCCAGATCAGAACTATTCCGGTAACTTCCGTGATCAATCAACTCCGACTTAATGTAAACTAAAATCTAACTCAACATAAACATAGCTAATAAAATTAATAGCAATTTATGCAAATTATTTAGAAAAGAAATAAATAAAATCCCATTTTCAGAAAATCAAAAACTTAGGGACCAATAAATATGGGATTTAGTCAGGGAATACCCGGAACCGAAATTTACCGGAACCAGAACCAGCAACCGGAACCGTCCATTTAAACCGGAACCGTCCATTTAAACCGGATCCGGAACCGGGTCTTCGAAATTTATATATAGTAAAACAGATGATGGAAGAAATGAAGGTATAGTGGATTCAAAATGCATTAAAAATAACTTTTACATTAAACTTAATGTATTGCGATGGTATTATTGCCTTTCTGAAACTTTAAAGAGACTGAGGAAGCTAATAATGTTTATTTACCGATCAAATATGTCGGTTTTTGGACATTCAGAGCAAAAAATGTTTTCCACTATACACCATTGCGTATACTGCGTCAAATCGAATGTGCTTACAAAGCTTGGAGCGTAGTAATACACACTTTCGCTCTGTCACAAGGCGCTTCCCTTTACTACACATATGTTTGTTGCAAATGTTATTCTGTAGGAAACTTAAAATTATTGGTTTATACAATTCTAAGAGAAGATAATAGATAGAAGGTAATTTTCCTATTAGTGGTCAGAGTCACTGCTTAGGCTAGTGTCTTATAATTGTTTTGTTAGTTATATCATAACGATGATAGCAGTAACTTTCTAATCATAATGCTATAAATGAGACACACACTGTGATGCTGGCTGCATAGTTTCAATAAATACAATTCATTGCCAAGAAAGCAGTTTTTAGCTGCGTTGCAGATAACGTTAGTTTACTTCAATTAGATTGATTTACCAAGTTTACAAGCGCACTGGCGGGTGCTTGACGCAATCTATGTTAGCCAAGCATACCATAAGTACTTCTGCGTGAGCCATACTCTGTTACCGAGTTGGACCGGTTTAATTCTAACGTATCCGACAGACTCTCGGATGTGTAAAATAGCTGCTACAAGCATCGACCTGGTTTTGATTTAACAAACTCCTGCTGGTTATTATGAAAAATTCGTGTTCAAATTATGTGCCCTACTTAATGTTTCACACGGCAAATTGGTTAGTTAATCTTTTCTTTTGCTTGGTTGTATTGGAGCTTGATCATTGAGATAAAATATTACATATGTTTGGGATTACAGGATGAAACAAAAAACGTGGAAAATTTCCAGCAAAATTTTTTCAACGGCAAAATCCGGTTCGGGTATGGTTTTTGCCCTTTGCAGGAACCGCAACTGGAACACGATTTTCGCCGCAACCGGAGCCGGAATTCCGGTTACTCCCTGATGCCCAGATCAGAACTACTCCGGTAACTTCCGTGATGAATCAACTCCGACTTAATGTAAACTAAAAATTAACTCAACATAAACATAGCTAATAAAATTAATAGCAATTTTATTCAGAAAAAAAGAAATAAATAAAATCCCATTTTCAGAAAATCAAAAACTTAGGGACCAATAAATATGGGATTTAGTCAGGGAATAACCGCAACCGAAATTTACTCGGTACTGCAATCTCAGCAATCTTAACTTGTTCATTTAAACCGTTATCCGGAACCTGGTCTTTGAAATTTATATATAGTAAAACAGATGATGGAAGAAATGAAGGTATAGTGGATTCAAAATGCATTAAAAATAACTTTTATATTAAACTTAATGTATTGCGATAGTATTATTGCCTTTCTGAAACTTTAAAGAGACTGAGGAAGCTAATAATGTTTATTTATCGATCAAATATGTCGGTTTTTGGACATTCAGAGCAAAAAAATGTTTTTGACTATACACCATTGCGTATACTGCGTCAAATCGAATGTGCTTACAAAGCTTGGAGCGCAGAAGACACACTTTCGCTCTGTCTCCAGGCGCCTCCCTTTACGACACATACGTTTGTTGCATGTTATTCTGTAGGAAACTTAAAATTATTGGTTTATATGATTCTAAGAGAAGATAATACAGAGAAGGTAATTTTCTGATCAGTGGTCAGTTAGAATGATTCCAGTGTTAGCGTTGGACAAATCGTTTCCGTCAGTTAGATCATAATGATGATAGGTAACTTTTTACTCAGAATGCTATAAATGAGACACACTGTGATGCTGCTCGCACAGTTTCAATAAATACAGTTCATTGCCAAGAAAGCAGTTTTTAGCTGCGTTGGATAGAAAATGTTAGTTTAATTTTATCAAGATTGATTTACCAAGTTTACAAGCGCACTGGCGGGTGCTTGATGCAATCTATGTTAGCCAAGCATACCATAAAGTACTTCTGCGTGAGCCATACTCTGTTACCGAGTTGGACCGGTTTAATTCTAACGTATCCGACAGACTTCTGGATGTGTAAAATAGCTGCTACAAGCATCGACCTGGTTTTGATTTAACAAACTCCTGCTGGTTATTATGAAAAATTCGTGTTCAAATTATGTGCCCTACTTACGTTTCACACGGCAAATTGGTTAGTTAATCTTTTCTTTTGCTTGGTTGTATTGGAGCTCTATCATTGTATAATATATTACATATGTTTGTATTTATACAGGATGAAGCAAAAAACGTGGAAAATTTCCAGCAAAATTTTTTAACCGGAATTCCGGTTCCGGTACGGTTTTTGCCCTTTGCCGGAACCGCAACCGAAAGCATGATTTTCGCCGGAACCGGAACCGGGTTTGTACGTTCTGACGCCCAGATCAGAACTACTCCGGTAACTTCCGTGATCAATCAACTCCGACTTAATGTAAACTAAAATCTACTCACACAGAAACATAGCTAATAAAATTAATAGCAATTTATTAAATAAAGAAATAAATAAAATCCCATTTTCAGAAAATCAAAAACTTAGGGACCAATAAATATGGGATTTAGTCAGGGAAGAACCAAACCGAAATTGTACCGGAACCGGAACCAGCAACCGCAACCGTCCATGGGTTAATCCTGAACCGGAACCTGGTAACTTTGAAATTTATATATAGTAAAACAGATGATGGAAGAAATGAAGGTATAGTGGATTTCAAATGCATTACAAATAACTTTTACATTAAACTTAATGTATTGCGATGGTATTTTTGCATTTCTGAAACTTTAAAGAGACTGAGGAAGATAGTAATGTTTATTTATCGATCAAATATGTCGGTTTTTTGGACTTTTATAGCAAAAAATGTTTCCGACTATACACCATTGCGTATACTGCGTCAAATCGAATGTGCTTACAAAGCTTGGAGCGTAGAATACACACTTTCGCTCTGTCTCCAGTCGCCTCCCTTTACTACACATACGTTTGTTGCATGTTCTTCTGTAGGAAACTTAAAATTATTGGTATATATGATTCTAAGAGAAGATAATAGATAGAAGGTAATTTTCTGATCAGTGGTCAGAGACACTGTTTAGGCTAGCGTTGGACAAACAGTGCCCGTCAGTTAGATCATAATGATGATAGGTAACTTTCTAATCAGAATGCTATAAATGAGACACACTGTGATGCTGCTCGCACAGTTTCAATAAAAACAGTTCATTGCCAAGAAAGCAGTTTTTAGCTGCGTTGCAGGTAACGTTAGTTTACCTTCAATTTAGACTGATTTATCAAGTTTACAAGCGCACTGGCGGGTGCTTGACGCAATTTATGTTAGCCAAGCATACCCTAAGTACTTCTGCGTAAGCCATACTCTGTTACCGAGTTGGACCGGTTTAATTCAAACCTATCCCACAGACTTCTGGATGTGTAAAATAGCTGCTACAAGCATCGACCTGGCTTTGATTTAACAAACTCCTGCAGGTTATTATGAAAAATTCCTGTTCAAATTATGTGCCCTACTTACGTTTCACACGGCAAATTGGTTAGTTAATCTTTTCTTTTGCTTGGTTGTATTGGAGCTTGATCATTGTATAATATATTACATATGTTTGGATTACAGGATGAAGCAAAAAACGTGGAAAATTTCAGACAAAATTTTTTAATGAATTCCGGTTCCGGTATGGTTTTTGCCCTTTGCCGGAACCGGAACCGGAACACGATTTTCGCCGGAACCGGAATTCCGGTTACTCCCTGATGCCCAGATCAGAACTATTCCGGTAACTTCCGTGATCAATCAACTCCGACTTAATGTAAACTAAAATCTAACTCAACATAAACATAGCTAATAAAATTAATAGCAATTTATGCAAATTATTTTAGAAAAGAAATAAAAATAAAAATCGATTTTCAGAAAATCAAAAACTTAGGGACCAATAAATATGGGATTTAGTCAGGGTAAGTACCCGGAACCAAATTTACCGGAATAACCGGAACCGGAACCAGCAACCGGAACCGTCCATTTAAACCGGATCCGGAACCGGAACCTGGTCTTCGAAATTTATATATAGTAAAACAGATGATGGAAGAAATGAAGGTATAGTGGATTCAAAATGCATTAAAAATAACTTTTACATTAAACTTAATGTATTGCGATGGTATTATTGCCTTTCTGAAACTTTAAAGAGACTGAGGAAGCTAATAATGTTTATTTATCGATCAAATATGCCGGTTTTTGGACATTCAGAGCAAAAAATGTTTTACACTATACACCATTGCGTATACTGCGTCAAATCGAATGTGCTTACAAAGCTTGGAGCGTAGAATACACACTTTCGCTCTGTCTCCAGGCGCCTCCCTTTACTACACATACGTTTGTTGCATGTTCTTCTGTAGGAAACTTAAAATTATTGGTTTATATGATTCTAAGAGAAGATAATAGATAGAAGGTAATTTTCTGATCAGTGGTCAGAGACACTGTTTAGGCTAGCGTTGGACAAATCGTTCCCGTCAGTTAGATCATAATGATGATAGGTAACTTTCTAATCAGAATGCTATAAATGAGACACACTGTGATGCTGCTCGCACAGTTTCAATAAATACAGTTCATTGCCAAGAAAGCAGTTTTTAGCTGCGTTGCAGATAACGTTAGTTTACTTCAATTTAGATTGATTTACCAAGTTTACAAGCGCACTGGCGGGTGCTTGACGCAATCTATGTTAGCCAAGCATACCATAAGTACTTCTGCGTGAGCCATACTCTGTTACCGAGTTGGACCGGTTTAATTCTAACGTATCCGACAGACTTCTGGATGTGTAAAATAGCTGCTACAAGCATCGACCTGGTTTTGATTTAACAAACTCCTGCTGGTTATTATGAAAAATTCGTGTTCAAATTATGTGCCCTACTTACGTTTCACACGGCAAATTGGTTAGTTAATCTTTTCTTTTGCTTGGTTGTATTGGAGCTTGATCATTGTATAATATATTACATATGTTTGGATTACAGGATGAAGCAAAAAACGTGGAAAATTTCCAGCAAAATTTTTTAACCGGAATTCCGGTTCCGGTATGGTTTTTGCCCTTTGCCGGAACCGCAACCGGAACACGATTTTCGCCGGAACCGGAACCGGAATTCCGGTTACTCCCTGATGCCCAGATCAGAACTACTCCGGTAACTTCCGTGATCAATCAACTCCGACTTAATGTAAACTAAAATCTAACTCAACATAAACATAGCTAATAAAATTAATAGCAATTTATGCAAATTATTTAGAAAAGAAATAAATAAAATCCCATTTTCAGAAAATCAAAAACTTAGGGACCAATAAATATGGGATTTAGTCAGGGAATAACCGGAACCGAAATTTACCGGAACCGGAACCAGCAACCGGAACCGTCCATTTAAACCGGATCCGGAACCTGGTCTTCGAAATTTATATATAGTAAAACAGATGATGGAAGAAATGAAGGTATAGTGGATTCAAAATGCATTAAAAATAACTTTTACATTAAACTTAATGTATTGCGATGGTATTATTGCCTTTCTGAAACTTTAAAGAGACTGAGGAAGCTAATAATGTTTATTTACCGATCAAATATGTCGGTTTTTGGACATTCAGAGCAAAAAATGTTTTCCACTATACACCATTGCGTATACTGCGTCAAATCGAATGTGCTTACAAAGCTTGGAGCGTAGAATACACACTTTCGCTCTGTCTCCAGGCGCCTCCCTTTACTACACATACGTTTGTTGCATGTTCTTCTGTAGGAAACTTAAAATTATTGGTTTATATGATTCTAAGAGAAGATAATAGATAGAAGGTAATTTTCTGATCAGTGGTCAGAGACACTGTTTAGGCTAGCGTTGGACAAATCGTTCCCGTCAGTTAGATCATAATGATGATAGGTAACTTTCTAATCAGAATGCTATAAATGAGACACACTGTGATGCTGCTCGCACAGTTTCAATAAATACAGTTCATTGCCAAGAAAGCAGTTTTTAGCTGCGTTGCAGATAACGTTAGTTTACTTCAATTTAGATTGATTTACCAAGTTTACAAGCGCACTGGCGGGTGCTTGACGCAATCTATGTTAGCCAAGCATACCATAAGTACTTCTGCGTGAGCCATACTCTGTTACCGAGTTGGACCGGTTTAATTCTAACGTATCCGACAGACTTCTGGATGTGTAAAATAGCTGCTACAAGCATCGACCTGGTTTTGATTTAACAAACTCCTGCTGGTTATTATGAAAAATTCGTGTTCAAATTATGTGCCCTACTTACGTTTCACACGGCAAATTGGTTAGTTAATCTTTTCTTTTGCTTGGTTGTATTGGAGCTTGATCATTGTATAATATATTACATATGTTTGGATTACAGGATGAAGCAAAAAACGTGGAAAATTTCCAGCAAAATTTTTTAACCGGAATTCCGGTTCCGGTATGGTTTTTGCCCTTTGCCGGAACCGCAACCGGAACACGATTTTCGCCGGAACCGGAACCGGAATTCCGGTTACTCCCTGATGCCCAGATCAGAACTACTCCGGTAACTTCCGTGATCAATCAACTCCGACTTAATGTAAACTAAAATCTAACTCAACATAAACATAGCTAATAAAATTAATAGCAATTTATGCAAATTATTTAGAAAAGAAATAAATAAAATCCCATTTTCAGAAAATCAAAAACTTAGGGACCAATAAATATGGGATTTAGTCAGGGAATAACCGGAACCGAAATTTACCGGAACCGGAACCAGCAACCGGAACCGTCCATTTAAACCGGAACCGGAACCGGAACCTGGTCTTCGAAATTTATATATAGTAAAACAGATGATGGAAGAAATGAAGGTATAGTGGATTCAAAATGCATTAAAAATAACTTTTACATTAAACTTAATGTATTGCGATGGTATTATTGCCTTTCTGAAACTTTAAAGAGACTGAGGAAGCTAATAATGTTTATTTATCGATCAAATATGTCGGTTTTTGGACATTCAGAGCAAAAAATGTTTTCCACTATACACCATTGCGTATACTGCGTCAAATCGAATGTGCTTACAAAGCTTGGAGCGTAGAATACACACTTTCGCTCTGTCTCCAGGCGCCTCCCTTTACTACACATACGTTTGTTGCATGTTCTTCTGTAGGAAACTTAAAATTATTGGTTTATATGATTCTAAGAGAAGATAATAGATAGAAGGTAATTTTCTGATCAGTGGTCAGAGACACTGTTTAGGCTAGCGTTGGACAAATCGTTCCCGTCAGTTAGATCATAATGATGATAGGTAACTTTCTAATCAGAATGCTATAAATGAGACACACTGTGATGCTGCTCGCACAGTTTCAATAAATACAGTTCATTGCCAAGAAAGCAGTTTTTAGCTGCGTTGCAGATAACGTTAGTTTACTTCAATTTAGATTGATTTACCAAGTTTACAAGCGCACTGGCGGGTGCTTGACGCAATCTATGTTAGCCAAGCATACCATAAGTACTTCTGCGTGAGCCATACTCTGTTACCGAGTTGGACCGGTTTAATTCTAACGTATCCGACAGACTTCTGGATGTGTAAAATAGCTGCTACAAGCATCGACCTGGTTTTGATTTAACAAACTCCTGCTGGTTATTATGAAAAATTCGTGTTCAAATTATGTGCCCTACTTACGTTTCACACGGCAAATTGGTTAGTTAATCTTTTCTTTTGCTTGGTTGTATTGGAGCTTGATCATTGTATAATATATTACATATGTTTGGATTACAGGATGAAGCAAAAAACGTGGAAAATTTCCAGCAAAATTTTTTAACCGGAATTCCGGTTCCGGTATGGTTTTTGCCCTTTGCCGGAACCGCAACCGGAACACGATTTTCGCCGGAACCGGAACCGGAATTCCGGTTACTCCCTGATGCCCAGATCAGAACTACTCCGGTAACTTCCGTGATCAATCAACTCCGACTTAATGTAAACTAAAATCTAACTCAACATAAACATAGCTAATAAAATTAATAGCAATTTATTTAGAAAAGAAATAAATAAAATCCCATTTTCAGAAAATCAAAAACTTAGGGACCAATAAATATGGGATTTAGTCAGGGAATAACCGGAACCGAAATTTACCGGAACCGGAACCAGCAACCGGAACCGTCCATTTAAACCGGATCCGGAACCTGGTCTTCGAAATTTATATATAGTAAAACAGATGATGGAAGAAATGAAGGTATAGTGGATTCAAAATGCATTAAAAATAACTTTTACATTAAACTTAATGTATTGCGATGGTATTATTGCCTTTCTGAAACTTTAAAGAGACTGAGGAAGCTAATAATGTTTATTTATCGATCAAATATGTCGGTTTTTGGACATTCAGAGCAAAAAATGTTTTCCACTATACACCATTGCGTATACTGCGTCAAATCGAATGTGCTTACAAAGCTTGGAGCGTAGAATACACACTTTCGCTCTGTCTCCAGGCGCCTCCCTTTACTACACATACGTTTGTTGCATGTTATTCTGTAGGAAACTTAAAATTATTGGTTTATATGATTCTAAGAGAAGATAATAGATAGAAGGTAATTTTCTGATCAGTGGTCAGAGACACTGTTTAGGCTAGCGTTGGACAAATCGTTCCCGTCAGTTAGATCATAATGATGATAGGTAACTTTCTAATCAGAATGCTATAAATGAGACACACTGTGATGCTGCTCGCACAGTTTCAATAAATACAGTTCATTGCCAAGAAAGCAGTTTTTAGCTGCGTTGCAGATAACGTTAGTTTACTTCAATTTAGATTGATTTACCAAGTTTACAAGCGCACTGGCGGGTGCTTGACGCAATCTATGTTAGCCAAGCATACCATAAGTACTTCTGCGTGAGCCATACTCTGTTACCGAGTTGGACCGGTTTAATTCTAACGTATCCGACAGACTTCTGGATGTGTAAAATAGCTGCTACAAGCATCGACCTGGTTTTGATTTAACAAACTCCTGCTGGTTATTATGAAAAATTCGTGTTCAAATTATGTGCCCTACTTACGTTTCACACGGCAAATTGGTTAGTTAATCTTTTCTTTTGCTTGGTTGTATTGGAGCTTGATCATTGTATAATATATTACATATGTTTGGATTACAGGATGAAGCAAAAAACGTGGAAAATTTCCAGCAAAATTTTTTAACCGGAATTCCGGTTCCGGTATGGTTTTTGCCCTTTGCCGGAACCGCAACCGGAACACGATTTTCGCCGGAACCGGAACCGGAATTCCGGTTACTCCCTGATGCCCAGATCAGAACTACTCCGGTAACTTCCGTGATCAATCAACTCCGACTTAATGTAAACTAAAATCTAACTCAACATAAACATAGCTAATAAAATTAATAGCAATTTATGCAAATTATTTAGAAAAGAAATAAATAAAATCCCATTTTCAGAAAATCAAAAACTTAGGGACCAATAAATATGGGATTTAGTCAGGGAATACCCGGAACCGAAATTTACCGGAACCAGAACCAGCAACCGGAACCGTCCATTTAAACCGGAACCGAAACCTGGTCTTCGAAATTTATATATAGTAAAACAGATGATGGAAGAAATGAAGGTATAGTGGATTCAAAATGCATTAAAAAATAACTTTTACATTAAACTTAATGTATTGCGATGGTAGTTATCTGCCTACTCAAAGTATTAAAGAACTAAGAGAAGCTAATAATGTTTATTTATCGATTAAATATGTCGGTTTTTGGACATTCAGAGCAAAAAAATGTTTTCCACTATACACCATTCGTATTATTGCGTCAAATCGAATGTGCTTACAAAGCCTGGTAAAGAAAATGATAACACTTTGCTCTGTTTTACTTTAGGCGCCTCCCTTTACTACACTATACGTTTGTTGGCAATGTTTGTCTTGTATCAAAAATTTAAAATTATTTGTTTATAACGGATTCTAAGAGAAATAATCAAATCAAAGGTAATTTTAATAATAATGGTGAAAGACACTGTTTCAACTAATGTTGGATCAAATGGTTCGTCAGTTCAAATTAATAATGATGAACAAGAGACTTTATATTAGAATGCCATATCGATAACACACTGTGATGCTGCTCGCACAGTTTCAATAAATACAGTTGATTGCGAGAATAAAGCAGTTTTTAGCTGCGTTAGATAACGTTAGTTTACTTCAATTTAGATTGATTTACCAAGTTTACAAGCGCACTGGCGGGTGCTTGACGCAATCTTATGTTAGCCAAGCATACCATAAGTACTTCTGCGTGAGCCATACTCTGTTACCGAGTTGGACCGGTTTAATTCTGACTATTTCTCGAACAATACTTCTGGATGTGTAAAATAGCTGCTAACAAAGCATTGACTGGTTTTGATTTAACAAACTCCTGCTGGCTATTACTTAAAAATCCGTGTTCAAATTATGTGCCCTACTTACGTTTCACACGGCAAATTGGTTAATTAATCTTTTCTTTTGCTTGGTTGTATTGGAGCTTGATCATTGTATAATATATTACATATGTTTGGATTACAGGATGAAGCAAAAAACGTGGAAAATTTCCAGCAAAAATTTTTTAACCGGGTATTCGGTTCCCGTATGGTTTTTGCCCTTTGCCGGAACCGCAACCGGAACACGATTTTCGCCGGAACCGGAACCGGAATTCCGGTTACTCCCTGATGCCCAGATCAGAACTACTCCGGTAACTTCCGTGATCAATCAACTCCGACTTAATGTAAACTAAAATCTAACTCAACATAAACATAGCTAATAAATTACAGCAATTTATGCAAATTATTTAGAAAAGAAATAAATAAAATCCCATTTTCAGAAAATCAAAAACTTAGGGACCAATAAATATGGGATTTAGTCAGGGAATAACCGGAACCGAAATTTACCGGAACCGGAACCAGCAACCGGAACCGTCCATTTAAACCGGAACCGTCCATTTAAACCGGATCCGGAACCGGGTCTTCGAAATTTATATATAGTAAAACAGATGATGGAAGAAATGAAGGTATAGTGGATTCAAAATGCATTAAAAATAACTTTTACATTAAACTTAATGTATTGCGATGGTATTATTGCCTTTCTGAAACTTTAAAGAGACTGAGGAAGCTAATAATGTTTATTTACCGATCAAATATGTCGGTTTTTGGACATTCAGAGCAAAAAATGTTTTCCACTATACACCATTGCGTATACTGCGTCAAATCGAATGTGCTTACAAAGCTTGGAGCGTAGAATACACACTTTCGCTCTGTCTCCAGGCGCCTCCCTTTACTACACATACGTTTGTTGCATGTTCTTCTGTAGGAAACTTAAAATTATTGGTTTATATGATTCTAAGAGAAGATAATAGATAGAAGGTAATTTTCTGATCAGTGGTCAGAGACACTGTTTAGGCTAGCGTTGGACAAATCGTTCCCGTCAGTTAGATCATAATGATGATAGGTAAGTTTTTTAATCAGAATGCTATAAATGAGACACACTGTGATGCTGCTCGCACAGTTTCAATAAATACAGTTCATTGCCAAGAAAACAATTTTTAGCTGCGTTGCAGATAACGTTAGTTTACTTCAATTTAGATCCATTTACCAAGTTTACAAGCGCACTGGCGGGCGCTTGATGCAATCTATGTTAGCCAAGCATACCATAAGTACTTCTGCGTGAGCCATACTCTGTTACCGAGTTGGACCGGTTTAATTCTAACGGATCCGACAGACTTCTGGATGTGTAAAATAGCTGCTACAAGCATCTAACTGGTTTTGATTTAACAAACTCCTGCTGGTTATTATGAAAAATTTGTGTTCAAATTATGTGCCCTACTTACGTTTCACATGGCAAATTGGTTAGTTAATCTTTTCCTTTTGCTTGGTTGTATTGGAGCTTGATCATTGTATAATATATTACATATGTTTGGATTACAGGATGAAGCAAAAAACGTGGAAAATTTCCAGCAAAATTTTTTAACCGGGAATTCCGGTTCCGGTATGGTTTTTGCCCTTTGCCGGAACCGCAACCGGAACACGATTTTCGCCGGAACCGGAACCGGAATTCCGGTTACTCCCTGATGCCCAGATCAGAACTATTCCGGTAACTTCCGTGATCAATCAACTCCGACTTAATGTAAACTAAAATCTAACTCAACATAAACATAGCTAATAAAATTAATAGCAATTTATGCAAATTATTTAGAAAAGAAATAAATAAAATCCCATTTTCAGAAAATCAAAAACTTAGGGACCAATAAATATGGGATTTAGTCAGGGAATAACCGGAATCGAAATCTACCGAAACCTGAAACCAGCAACCGACAACCGTCCATTTAAACCGGAACAATCCCCTTTAGGAACCGGAACCTGGTCTTCGAAATTTATATATAGATAATAACAGATGATGGAAGAAATGTAAAAGGATATAGTGGATTCAAAATGCATTAAAAATAACTTTTACATTAAACTTAATGTATTGCGATGGTATTATTGCCTTTCTGAAACTTTAAAGAGACTGAGGAAGCTAATAATGTTTATTTATCGATCAAATATGTCGGTTTTTGGACATTCAGAGCAAAAAATGTTTTCCACTATACACCATTGCGTATACTGCGTCAAATCGAATGTGCTTACAAAGCTTGGAGCGTAGAATACACACTTTCGCTTGTCTCTCAGGCGCCTCCCTTTACTACACATACGTTTGTTGCATGTTCTTCTGTAGGAAACTTAAAATTATTGGTTTATATGATTCTAAGAGAAGATAATAGATAGAAGGTAATTTTCTGATCAGTGGTCAGAGACACTGTTTAGGCTAGCGTTGGACAAATCGTTCCCGTCAGTTAGATCATAATGATGATAGGTAACTTTCTAATCAGAATGCTATAAATGAGACACACTGTGATGCTGCTCGCACAGTTTCAATAAATACAGTTCATTGCCAAGAAAGCAGTTTTTAGCTGCGTTGCAGATAACGTTAGTTTACTTCAATTTAGATTGATTTACCAAGTTTACAAGCGCACTGGCGGGTGCTTGACGCAATCTATGTTAGCCAAGCATACCATAAGTACTTCTGCGTGAGCCATACTCTGTTACCGAGTTGGACCGGTTTAATTCTAACGTATCCGACAGACTTCTGGATGTGTAAAATAGCTGCTACAAGCATCGACCTGGTTTTGATTTAACAAACTCCTGCTGGTTATTATGAAAAATTCGTGTTCAAATTATGTGCCCTACTTACGTTTCACACGGCAAATTGGTTAGTTAATCTTTTCTTTTGCTTGGTTGTATTGGAGCTTGATCATTGTATAATATATTACATATGTTTGGATTACAGGATGAAGCAAAAAACGTGGAAAATTTCCAGCAAAATTTTTTAACCGGAATTCCGGTTCCGGTATGGTTTTTGCCCTTTGCCGGAACCGCAACCGGAACACGATTTTCGCCGGAACCGGAACCGGAATTCCGGTTACTCCCTGATGCCCAGATCAGAACTACTCCGGTAACTTCCGTGATCAATCAACTCCGACTTAATGTAAACTAAAACCTAACTCAACATAAACATAGCTAATAAAATTAATAGCAATTTATGCAAATTATTTAGAAAAGAAATAAATAAAATCCCATTTTCAGAAAATCAAAAACTTAGGGACCAATAAATATGAGATTTAGTCAGGGAATAACCGGAATCGAAATTTACCGGAACCGGAACCAGCAACCGGAACCGTCCATTTAAACCGGATCCGGAACCGGAACCTGGTCTTCGAAATTTATATATAGTAAAACAGATGATGGAAGAAATGAAGGTATAGTGGATTCAAAATGCATTAAAAATAACTTTTACATTAAACTTAATGTATTGCGATGGTATTATTGCCTTTCTGAAACTTTAAAGAGACTGAGGAAGCTAATAATGTTTATTTATCGATCAAATATGTCGGTTTTTGGACATTCAGAGCAAAAAATGTTTTCCACTATACACCATTGCGTATACTGCGTCAAATCGAATGTGCTTACAAAGCTTGGAGCGTAGAATACACACTTTCGCTCTGTCTCCAGGCGCCTCCCTTTACTACACATACGTTTGTTGCATGTTCTTCTGTAGGAAACTTAAAATTATTGGTTTATATGATTCTAAGAGAAGATAATAGATAGAAGGTAATTTTCTGATCAGTGGTCAGAGACACTGTTTAGGCTAGCGTTGGACAAATCGTTCCCGTCAGTTAGATCATAATGATGATAGGTAACTTTCTAATCAGAATGCTATAAATGAGACACACTGTGATGCTGCTCGCACAGTTTCAATAAATACAGTTCATTGCCAAGAAAGCAGTTTTTAGCTGCGTTGCAGATAACGTTAGTTTACTTCAATTTAGATTGATTTACCAAGTTTACAAGCGCACTGGCGGGTGCTTGACGCAATCTATGTTAGCCAAGCATACCATAAGTACTTCTGCGTGAGCCATACTCTGTTACCGAGTTGGACCGGTTTAATTCTAACGTATCCGACAGACTTCTGGATGTGTAAAATAGCTGCTACAAGCATCGACCTGGTTTTGATTTAACAAACTCCTGCTGGTTATTATGAAAAAATTCGTGTTCAAATTATGTGCCCTACTTACGTTTCACACGGCATTTTGGTTAGTTTTTGTTGTCTTTTGGTTGGTTGTATTGGAGCTTGATGATTTTATAATATATTACTTATGTTTTGGATTACAGGATGAAGCAAAAAACGTGGAAAATTTCCAGCAAAAATTTTTTAAGTTCCGGCAATTCCGGTTCCGGTATGGTTTTTGCCCTTTGCCGGAACCGCAACCGGAACACGATTTTCGCCGGAACCGGAACCGGAATTCCGGTTACTCCCTGATGCCCAGATCAGAACTACTCCGGTAACTTCCGTGATCAATCAACTCCGACTTAATGTAAACTAAAATCTAACTCAACATAAACATAGCTAATAAAATTAATAGCAATTTATGCAAATTATTTAGAAAAGAAATAACTAAAATCCCATTTTCAGAAAATCAAAAACTTAGGGACCAATAAATATGGGATTTAGTCAGGGAATAACCGGAACCGGAACCAGCAACCGGAACCGTCCATTTAAACCGGATCCGGAACCGGAACCTGGTCTTCGAAATTTATATATAGTAAAACAGATGATGGAAGAAATGAAGGTATAGTGGATTTAAAATGCATTAAAATAACTTGTACATTAAAGTTAATGTATTGCGATTGTATTATTGCCTTTCTGAAACTTTAAAGAGACTGAGGAAGCTAATAATGTTTATTTATCGATCAAATATGTCGGTTTTTGGACATTCAGAGCAAAAAATGTCTTCCACTATACACCATTGCGTATACTGCGTCAAATCGAATGTGCTTACAAAGCTTGGAGCGTAGAATACACACTTTCGCTCTGTCTCCAGTCGCCTCCCTTTACTACACATACGTTTGTTGCATGTTCTTCTGTAGGAAACTTAAAATTATTGGTTTATATGATTCTAAGAGAAAATAATAGATAGAAGGTAATTTTCTAATCAGTGGTCAGAGACACTGTTTAGGCTATCGTTGGACAAACAGTGCCCGTCAGTTAGATCATAATGATGATAACTTTATAATCAGAATGCTATAAATGAGACACACTGTGATGCTGCTCGCACAGTTTCAATAAATACAGTTCATTGCCTAGAAAGCAGTTTCTAGCTGCGTTGCAGATAACGTTAGTTTACTTCAATTTAGACTGATTTACCAAGTTTACAAGCGCACTGGCGGGTGCTTGACGCAATTTATGTTAGCTAAGCATACCCTAAGTACTTCTGCGTAAGCCATACTCTGTTATCGAGTTGGACCTGTTTAATTCCAACGTATCCCACAGACTTCTGGATGTGTAAAATAGCTGCTACAAGTATCGTCCTGGCTTTGATTTAACAAACTCCTACAGGTTATTATGAAAAATTCCTGCTCAAATTATGTGCCCTACTTACGTTTCACACGACAAATTGGTTAGTTAATCTTATCTTTTGCTTGGTTGTATTGGAGCTTGATCATTATATATGATCATCAATATATATTACATATGTTTGGACTACAGGATGAAGCAAAAAACGTGGAAAATTTCAAGCAAAATTTTTAAACCGGAATTCCGGTTCCGGTATGGTTTTTGCCCTTTGCCGGAACTGCAACCGGAACACGATTTTTGCCGGAACCGGAACCGGAATTCCGGTTACTCCCTGGATTTAGTATATACATACTAAATGTATATTGGGTATTTAGTATATACATAGATATATATACGTAATTTTTGTGGACTTGGGACCTCAGTAGCCTATGGAACCCCCAACAGTAGCCTTATTTTGTTTCGTTTATATGGGGGTAGGGGTTGGATAGGGATTTTTCCTTATGACGGCTATCGGTAAAAAAAGGGACGGGATTCGTCACCGAAGGATTGTCTGGTTCGATGTGTGGCCAGTAGAATGCCGGTGGGACGCTTTGTGTGGCGCGCGTCTTTCTTTTCGTGAGTGAGCCTAGTGCCCATTTCGCGATGCGACACGTATATCGAAGGTTTATTTCAAAATGATGAACTGTTAATGCACTGATATTACACTCGTGTCTTTTGCGGCACTATTTTTGATTACCGTAATAACATCGTAATACGCTCTTCTAGTTCGTGACTCTCTTGAACAGTTTGAACTTCACTATTGCACAGTTTAACTCTTTGAGCTTGCAGTCTGACACTAAATTTGCAGTCTGACTCTAAGCTCCTCACGCACTTCGGCGACTGAATTTTTTATTCTCGACGATCCCTATTTATTACTTTAGGTTAAGTTAAAGCTATCTAGTATTTGGCCTAGTCTCTAACCCTAAGTTATAGCAACTATTGCTTAAGGGTTATACCTGAGCGATAGTGATTAAGATTTATGTTATCTATTACTTTACTAAGCCCTTGTGGGTTTAACACAGCACACCCCCGGACGGCTGGTGCACCATGCGATTATATAATTACCTCAACCTAGGCCTTAGAATTACGCTAATAATGCCGGTTGTGTTAAACAGGCCGACCCCGGACGGCTGCCGAACCACGTTATTAAAACTGTACAGTAGCGGTCGACTACTACGCAGTTGAAGTTTACTCAGTCCTGGCCTTGACTGCCTGATCTCAGGATGGTTTTGAGGTATGGATTTCTCGAGGTGGTGGTTCGAAGCCTCACCCCTTACTCAGCCGGTCTACTCCAGAATAGTGCGCCCCACGCCGACTCCGGACAGCCTCCGGCAACGTGATAGCACTACTAACAACCACTTGATATGTTAACCATGTTTATTAGAACCTGAATTATGAATGTATCGCAATTATATACGAATGTATCGCATTACTAGTTGAATGAACTGTATTGGTAAGAATGTTGCTATTGTATCTGGATGTTACATGTATTTGTATGTGGATCATAATTACAGTAAGTCGGATACCCAAAATTTGGTGCAAGAATTTAGATTAGCGAGGACGTAAAGATGATATAAGGTCAAGATTTTGGTAAATTTCAAGCTTAGGATGTAAGGTCCTGTAAGTCCTGCTACATGTTGAATATATTTGCCTTTTAGTACTAATCGGACTCTCGACAACAGGGTCCCTAAAGCCCTAACTCCAGCAAAACCCTCTTTTCCCCAACCCCTTCGGAAACTGTTTTAGCAAATTTTCTCTTAAAATTTGTCTAAATTTTGAGCTTAAGAGCAGAGTAAGAGCAGCCTTATATGGTAAAAGCCCTTATCAGTAACCATTGTAAAATTGATATTTCGAGCTTTCACTACCCCAAACTGCGCAAGTACTCATCTGCGGTGAGGTCAACGCGCGGTACGTCGTGAAAGAAGAAGACGATCCATCTCCAGTTGTTCCCAACTTTTGTACGGGTTCCCTTACCGGAACCCTATTCAATCCTGAGAAAAGGCACAGAAAACACCCTGAGAAACGCCAAGAGATTACAAGGAAAGAGCCGTCCAAATGGGGACGTAGTCCTCTCTAAAACCACCACTTTAGCCCCTGTAGAAAAGGTCCTTAACCTATCGTACGAAAGGAACCTCAATTTTGGTTCCCAATAACCCTCATCGTCCCGAGGAAAACCGCGAAAACACCCGTAAAAGTATAACAAAATTGTTAAAACTCGCAAAATTCATACTAAAGCTTATGGATACACTAAAAGTATAGCAAAAGTACTTATCACCAACATTGGTAAACTTAATAAGCTGAGTTTCAACCACCTCCTCGAAGATATAGGACAAGTCATAGTGATAATTGTCGTAATATTTTGACTGTGATTGTTGTTTCGTATCATGGTTGGATAAATTGTGGCACAGATGATAAAGAAACTAGGTTAAACTAGGTCCGCACACTGCAATTTTTGAAGGGTCGACTTGCATCGATCCTGTTTAGAACACACTCGAAAATACCCCTCGCAGAATATTACAACCCCAAGTATTAGGTCAAATAATTTCCCTTTAAAAATTAAGAGTAGGTCATAAAGACCGTTAGGATTTCGCCGGAAATTTTATAGGAAACCCAAGGAACTTTTATAAAATTAGTAAAACGTACCAGAGAACTCCCATAAGAATCCACATATAAAAGTGGACCAAGGCAATACGAAATTCGAACGCCCGTAAATCTAATACTTTATAATAAATGACTATTTTAATATAGCCAGCGGACATTAAATGAAACCCCGTAAACCGCTGATTGAAATTACGATACATAAACCCTCAATCGAAATCAACTTTGGATTGTACAATATTTTTGCTAATTTATTATTATTTATTAATAATTGTACAGATGTCGCCTTTAGCGACTGGGGAGGAACACACGCAATGGCAAATTTTTGTAGGGCTTATGACTCCAGTGAGCCCGATTTCACCAAAGAAAAGGGGTAGTGAAACCCCTACGTCCGACAAACTAGGTAAACCAAAGGCAGAAACCCCGTCGAAACCAAGTAAAACACCCAAGTAAAACCCAAAATCCCCGACAAAATCACCCTTAAAACATGTACTTAATCTTCCCACCACAAGTAAAAAGTCAAATAATTTTCCCTTTAAAAATTAAGAGATGTAACAGATCCTTACGGATCGTTACGAGGTGGATAATCCTGACCACAGCCTAATGGCCAACTTTTATCGAAAACCCATAATCTTGACCACACGACAATGGTCAACATTTACGAAAATCCTGGCCACACGATAATGGTCAACATTTAAAATAAATCTGACCACACCCCAATGGTTAACATTTTTTTGAATAAAAATAAATCTGACCACAGTACCATGGTCAACATTTTTCGACCACCAATAATTATGTCCACAGTATAATGGACAACATTTTCCCGACTACCAAAAATCCTGTCCATGGTGTAATGGACAACATTTTCCCGAGTACCAAAAAAAAAATCCCGACCATAGTGTAATGGTCAACATTTGGTTGAGTTCCCCAATAATCATGACCACATGCATAGTGGTCGACATTTCCGAATTCAGTCCCCAGTTCTCCCCCAACATGGAGTACCCGACGGGAGTAGCCCAAAAAGGGTACGGAACCCACCCTCGCCTTACAATACGTACAGTTAAGTAAGCAGAATCAATTAATCACAAGCGAATATATATATATTGAGTTCTTTATATATACACATGTTGACCATAAAATCCTGTTGTCACTTCATATAGAGATCGCCTAATTGGCATAAACGATGAACCACCGTATATACGCGAACTAGTACTTGGAACAACTTGTAAAATCAATATAGCTATGTAAGCACATAAGTACGATAAATCAGAAATCAAAGTATATACGTAGAAAAGTGGAACAGAACTAAAATCAGAGTATATACGTACGTGATTGGAACAAATTCAATCATACCATATATCTATATATAAGTAAATGGAAGAATCAGATCCAAATAGTCCCGCTATGTAACCGACTTGTATTTCCAGTATTTCGGCCTGCACCGCTGATGTCGTTTCGATTAAGATGGGTATCGTAATTGTTATTTCAGGGATGGATATTTGTCGAGAAATCATAACCGTATACACAGATCTTTGTATCCATCTGTTGTAGTGCCCCGATGGCACGCCTCGATATATGTACCTAGTGACAATATCATGATTTTTATGTCGTATCATTGGCCATAAAGGCATCCTCGTATTTATGTATATATATTTGAATCGTTATCATCGTTATTGTTATTCGTTTGATGGCCATAAAGGCACCTTTTCACTGTATGTTACCATGACCGTATGATATAACTGTGTGCCGTGGAATTGATGTTGTTGTCTATACATGTTTTCAGGTACAAGTTTCGACAATTTGATTGGGATATAAATTGTTAATCAATTATTGTACCCTGTTCATACCATCCATTGTTATTGCCGTATACCGTATTATGCCAGTATTGTGTTATGATTGTATCGTTTCATTGGGTCAAACAGGCCATAAAAGCGCCTGCGTTTGACCATGATTTATATGCTCTGATTGTCATACTTTGTTGTGTACCTTCATAATTTTAGGCTGGGAATACGATCAGAGGAGTGTAACGCATTTGACGTGATTTTAGCAGGAATTATAGGGAATTTTTACGCACTTAAATTGGAGTTTTATGGGTATAGACAGTGCGTATGGCGAGCCCTTGCCATACGTGATTTCGTAGGAATTCTAGGACGGTACGACTCCCCCGCCGGACCCAGTGTAAAAGTATATATAGGAATAGCCCTACCCCGCGTGGTAGGACCGCAAAGTTTGTCACCAATCGTCATCGGAATAACCGGCCGTGACGGACACCCGTCACGACCGTCCTCACGACTGAGGACTACAAAAAATGTGGCTGTCCGCTCGAGAGCGAACAGCGACCGAAACAATTTCTTGAAAATTATAAGTGGAAACCGAAAATATAAAGTTTACCAGTGCTCGTCACACTGGTAAGTTGTATAACTTTAAGAAATATTCTCTACCAGCGTTCAATTTCGCTGGTTGAGATAAGAAACAAAAGTTAAAATTTATGAAAAGTTATGAAATTTAAAGACCGAAAGTATCGGCTCCGGTCCATATCTCCGGAACCGATGGGAATTTCAAAATGCGGTGCTTAACATTTCTTACAAATAATTTTACGGTCTTTCGAACGAGACCGGTTTCGTGGAAATCCGACCCGGATCCACGGACTTAGGGACAAATCAATATATATATATATACGAAGCTGGTAGAATACGTTTAGTCAAGCAACTCCACGAATTTTAGTCATAAAGCTATAGGAATGGTATCGTTAGAAACCCCAGACCCGAGGCTTTCATTTTAGCCCGGACGGGTCTAGATGCGCCCACTTTTGGGTACCCCATAAGAAGATTTTAAAATAACGCCCCGACCGGCGTGTCACCCCTCATTGGATTCCCCGTGTCGAGACGAATCCAAAGCTGTATAAAACACCCCAGAAAAGTGTACCCCAAACCCAGGAGAACCGTTTAAACACTCCGATTTTTGAAAATTTTGGCATGGACCCTCCCCCAAGAGTCTATTTTTCCCCCTGAAGACCGAACACGGTCCTGTTACACATCGTTTTAACCGGACGGACACTCTGAGTCCGAATCCGGGTTTCTGTTGGCATTTTGGCCATCTTCAAAGGGACTGTGCCCTCTTTTCTCCTCTTTTTGCCCTCTCCTTTTTCTTTTTGTTTACATAAGCCGAGTCGTTTTTGTTCGGAGCCTGTCACTAACTGTATACATGTATATATGTATATGTATATATCTATATAGGACACGCGTATTAATATTAATAGACGTCCAGCGGTAGTGTTTGTTTATACTTGGCGTTTGAGCCTGCTTGCGAGTTTCTGTGAACTCTGCGTCCAATTCTGCTCGCGTGCTGAATGTCTAGCTGCCGTTTTGATGTTAGCTGACAAGCTGTTTCTTATCAGTAGATACACCGGTTAATATAAAGTTTATATCGAAGTTACTATTAAACTTATTTGGACTAACCAAGCAGATGCAGAGTGTAGTTGTGTCAATAAATTTGACCCTACCAAGCTTAACGAGCTCCATACCAAGACGACGAGTATAGTACGTTTTATACTTGGATAGCCTGAGTGTTGGCATATACTGATTGATAAACAACGCGTCTTGTATTAAACGAATTTCAAGTGCCACATAAATTGTAGTTTCTATTCGGCTTACGTTACAGGGCCCGCCGACTTTTGGTTGTTTGTTTAATGTACAATTTATGAGAGTAATAGTCCGCCGGATTTGAAGAGAAGTTTCTAGAAGGCTGTGTTTCATATGATGTTAATGTTGACCTGATGCTTATTTGAAGATTGCCGTTTTCATATCAAAATCTCTAGAAACTTGTAGAATTGCTTGTAAAAGTTTCATATTAAATCAAGTTTTATCTTAAGTTATAAGCGCTTTATATAAATTTGCCGTAAATAAGGCAATAAATCAAATAAATTTATATAAGATTTCATATTAAAATTGGTCTGAATTTTCCACAAAAATGATCGGAATGCGACTGATAAGCGTATTGATTTAATTAGGCAAGGTTAAATCAGAAATTGGAGCAAAAGTGCTGAATAAGCACTTTAACGGCTCCAAGATTTAAAATTTCAAAAATTTGAATTCCAGTATAAAAGCAGCAACGCGTAAATAAGACAGAGTTCAGTATGACTTCGCCAGCGCAGAGTTCGGTCGTTTTGCAGACCGGCTCTGGCGCTCTTCGACAACTAGTATTTATGTACGCTCATCATTTATGGTTTTCTTCGGTTTTTGATTTGGCTTCGTGGATGGACGGACGCGCGCGATGGACGTCGACGATTGGATAGCAAGACCGTAAGTGTGGACAGGGAGGCGGTTAGGGTTACCGCACGTACCGTATAGGTAGAAACAAAGTTACCAGTTAACCGTAGGATCCCATATCGTAATAGTGGACGTATCGCTGGATAGCATCTTGCCTCCCCTGTCCACACTCCCCTTTTACATGATAGTCCTGCCCGTCCTAGCTTGTCCCCCGGTTCCGATGCCGATATCAATTATCCGCAATTTTAGACAGAATTCTCGAAGTCATACTGGACCTCCCTCGGTCCATGAGTTAGGATACAAACGAACGCGACACTCGCGTTGAGATTCTTTTTACATGATTCCATGAGTCGAGTTAGAAGTCAGGAAAAATTTCTTTGAGCTGACCGAGGTTAAACAAACGTTTTACATGCAAGCATATTGGCTAAACGAGACGCCTCGACTAGTACTCCGAATCATCCACGGTCATACACGAACGAGCCTGGTCTATTTAGAATTTGCCGAAGAGGGCTTTCAGGATTTTATGCGTTTTACGATTTTACCTGGACGAGAGTCCGTCCAGCTATACTGATTTTTGTTGATTGGACTTATTTGTCATTTGTGGATTGCTTTACCTGGATAGGACCGGAACGCGCGTCAGAAATAGGTTAATAGTGCTATAGGCAACGTTGCCCATTAAAACTTTACACCGACATAACGTCCCGTGAGCGTGACGGCTCGCCCCTGTTAAAAATAGGAAATTCGGTTTATCTAGAGAACTGCCCCAAGAATTTAGTTGGCATTCTACACTGATCCCGGGGAGGATCCGAGCTATCGATTGAGCGATTGAAACATTTAAATATCACGTCGGGAACATAAACCCGACGACCCAAAAAAGGGGACACGTTCCCACAGTAAGGTGAAAAGTCGAGTATCTTTGGATTTACTCCCGGAATATAGCTGAACCCTTTGCAGTTTCTTTATAGTATTGTTTACCATCGAATCGGACTATAAAATCCATTGACTTGGAGTCGGATACCGAAACCCGACGACCGGGGCCCAACCCCACAAAAAAGGTGAAATTAAGATTAAAAGTAAAACATTTTAAGAATTTCTCCAGGAATTTCGCTGAAACTTTCGCAGTTTCTTCGTAGGGATGTCCACCATTGGACACTGCTCTGAAACCTGACATTATTACATCGGAATCACAAACCCGATGGCCTGGAAGTGACCTGACCCTACCAAAATTGTCAGTTCCAGATTAAAATTAAAATATCTCAAGATTCTCCCCAGGAGTCTTGGTGAAACTCTCGCAGTTTCTTCATAGGCAGGTTTACTATCAAATGCAATCACAAGATTCAACTTTGCCACGTCAGAATTATAAACCCGACGGCCCGATAGTGATCCGTTTTTACCCGAACTTTACACATCAATATCTGGACATCTGTTCCAGGAATTTTATCAATCTTTCTGGTAGATATAGAGGCCCAGTAGGCCTTTCGTTTAAGCTATTGAGCCCGGCAAAGCCGTGGCCCGTTCAAAAGTTATAGGCAATTTAGATCCGACCCGCACAACCGCCGCTCGGATTGTGGTTCAAATTTCATAATTCAGACTATTTTCGTAAGTCTGTTTTGGTCTTGCTTTTCCACGCGTTTTAGCTGGGGAAAGGAAAATATCAAATTCCCCAGTGTTGATAAGTTGCATTAGCAGTGAAAATATTTTAGGATTTCAAGATTGTCGAAGTCGCCAAATGCGACTTCGAGTCTATCGGGTCTCGGCCCGACGGACCATTTTTGTGAGGACCGTTGACCCGGTCCTAGGAATTCGAAGTAGAAGGTCAAACCCAGCATCCATGCAAAAGTTCGTAGAAAAAGGCTGGTAATTTAGGAAGATATAGCGAATTGCAGTTTTCTCCAGCCCCTACGGAATTTAAGCTCAAATCTCGATCGAAAATTAGGAGACAAATTAGTCTGAGGATATCTACCGAATAGGATTAAGCTAGAAAATTGGCTACGGTTGTCCTATCAACCGGGGCCTTCGTTTATCGCCTCGTCTAGTCGAGCAGGAATTGCTCGAAACAACACTTAAATTTCAATACCAAATTGAACTCGTTTTTGAACGTTTCCCAAGTCCAATCAAGGCAGGCTTTAGTATTATTAGAGTAATGCCGACGGCCCACGGGGCCTCGCCTCTGATATTGCTCGTTTCGATTAAAATCATAGGTACAACCCGTATAGTATGCGCGACAAAATTTAGTATTGGGAAAAGCTCAAAATTCGGTCCCAACTTCTGTCTACCGGGACCCCGTAAGTGTCCGAAAGCCTAGACCGCCCCGATCGTTCCTTTTTCTGTTGTTACAAATCGAGTTGTTGTATTTGAAGCATTCGTTCCTGCCATGACCCAGATCAAAGAATTACGAAAATCAGGGCATGAATCCCACCGTGCTTGTGGAGCAATCTAGTAGAGAATAAGGATCAAAATAATGTAGTGTATCCGGATATTTCAGAACAAAGTCTATATCACATTTCCAACTTGTATGTATGTATGCGAGTAGGAGAGAAAATTTTGTACCGTACCGTTGTCGCACACTTAGAAAAGAACTTAAGAGTCGTACCGAAGAATATTGCATACTCTTGTCATGATATCCTCAAACATTGTTGTATCTATTATTGTGTTGCGTTGTCATAAGTTAACCGCATCGCTACTAATTGCGAATTTAAACACCTGATCATTATGTACCATAGTTTGTGATTTGCATGAGCAAGATGAAGTCTCGCAAACGTTCCGTTGCACGCTCATCCCCGTATCCCCGCCTCGTTCCGCCTTTCGCTTACCCGAACCTATTGTTGTGTCGGAGTTCCCCTCGTGTTATCAAGCCTAGTCCTAAGCAAATAGTTATTTCGATGGCGCCTTTATTATGTCGATAACTAACCATAGCCTCTCTTGGTGCTGATTTTAATTTGACCCACTACTGATCGTTCATAAGTACGGTAAGCGCAGCTGTCATAAGATAAGGCCTCACAGCATATGCCGTGTTTTGACTCAGCTGTGTGAGTTCAATGAAAAAGGCGATGACTCCGCGACCCTCCCCAACCGATGCTCTGCTTATTACGTATTAGCGTGCTATAAATGTGACATAACGCTATTGTATCTGCCCGTACAATATGTATCTGTCCGCGTACCCGTAAATTTTTGTGTAACTCATCAATAAATGCTCGCTGAAAACCCGAATTGTGTAAGTGTTTTGTTGACCCACCGTAGCGATAGGAATTGAAGGGGTTTGAAATCCGTCACCCCGATCGACGACCCACGTTCAGGTTTGACACGCGCATCGAAGAAGCAAACCTGAGCGTGACTCGCCGATTACATTAATCATTGTTGTTGTATAGGTACGACTGGTGCGACTCATTAGAAAAGAAAATTTTAAACTCACGCTGAGCACCCAAACTAGGAAATTAGATACGCGCGGATCCGACGTTAAACGTCTAGGGATTTGTCGGACCCTAGTGGGGGCCACTGGCTAAAACAAAACCAAATAATTGTCCATTTTTAGAAAGTTAGAAAGAATCGCATACTTCCCGGGTTAGACGTGGAGAGGGAATAGTGGTACGGTCTCTTTGGCCTGTGAGCAGGTGACGGAGCCGACCTCCCTGGGGACCTCAAAGGTAGTACCTCGTAGACTACGTGCGCAACCCGTCCGGCAGGATCAGAACACATCCTGTGAAGCGCTCCTGCGGCTTGCTAAGCTCCGTCATTTCTTGGGCCTGACTCGCGTGGGAAAAGACATTCGCGTGATTGAAACCCATCAGGTCCGCCCTTGAAGTCACGATAGCCGGGGTCGTATGGGCATTGCGTCTGGGAAGTGCGCAGTGCAGCAGCGTCACGTCGATATTATTACACTTACATTGCTCGCTATGGCCGGGTTTCAAATGAATACATATGGAAAATGTAACGAAATTTAACTATAGGCGAACAAGTCTTAAACACAGCACAAATTAATAAGAAAACATATACAATACAAATAAATCTTATATTAAAACACGCTACAACTTTCAAATAGAAGATGATTCGAGTGAAATTAATAATTTTAGAGTCTACCTCGTATCAACGCTAAGAGAATATTACTTTCCAAATATGTCTTACGTCTTACAAGTGAGCAAGTATCGAGCGATAGTATTGAATGTTTTTTAACTTTAATGGAGCGTTCATGCCAATAATTCTATGCTATATAACTTGCTAAGGTTACTTCGCTCAACATTAGATAGCAGCAAGAATTACTTAAATTTAAAGTCTGACAAAATTTTGTATTTCATCAGATATGGTATCCTCGCTCTGTCTTAATTCTATTACACAACGTACTGCAATTTCATTCTGGTGAATGCACAGGCCACAACCTTGCTGACATTCAACAAGGCGGTTCGGATTGTATGCGCATTCCTGCTGATGGGAGGCTAAAGCGTCTAGTCGAATCGACGTATTACAACCAGAGCTGAAAAAAGTTTAAACTATTATACCACAAAGTATGTACCGCACAGATGCATCGCTATGTAACTGCAGTTAGTTCAGACAAAGTTGCTATGATTTCACAATAGTAGATATACCGAGTAACTTCGACAAACTGTAATAGGCAGCTGTAATAACAGAATTAATGAAACAACCTAGTACTCAATTGGGCTTATAGGTATATATACGTAAAAGCCCCGATAGGCGAATTACTAACCACCGTAAAATATCAACTTTCACTATTGTCGCATAATAACAAAATAGCATACATTTGGGGAACTAGGTACGTAATAATCGAAACATATCAACAGTCACAAAATATATCTCTGCAAAGCATGGTGGAAATTCATCTGCACTGCCGGCGTCACACCTTCAGCTTAGAAATAGCTAAAAGTAGTAAAAGGCACAACTAGAGCACTATATATACATCTCTAGTGCCAAGCAGTATCACAGGTATCCTTTTCTATAAAGCTAGAGATTAGGTACAAAAATTACGCATTTTTCTGAATTTAGTACAGTAAGGACCCAACGGTAGTTGAGTATATTTTTTCCTATAATTGTGGCTTGGAAAATGGTTGAGAACGTACTTATCACACAAAATCATTAGTCTAGCAAGCATATTCCGAAGAATTCTTGGTGGTGCACTAAGTTGAAACAGTAAGAGCGGATCGCGGTCAACAGGACAGGACGCCGAATGCTCCAGCCATGTTTCGATACATGTTCTGCAAAACGCATGCTCGCAAGGCTCTGCCTGAAATAAATGTTTCAATCACAGTATTATAAATAAGACCGGGGTTTTTTACGGGGGGCTAGGGGGGACCACTGCTAAACCTTCTCCTCCCCCCAAACCACCACCCATAGAATTTCGAGTTCCCCCCGAGAATTTTTAAAATCTAATTTAAAAAAAATTATAGTTACCATTAGCATATGTCGCAAATTCTTTTTCTGTGCTGATAATTCGTTGTTGCTCGTTGAACATGTAAGGATACGTTGTTGAGGACCGTGTGTAGCTCGATGGACGCTGCTGATATTTATAGCTCCCAAACAACCATGTTTGCAGACCGAATTTTGGAAATAATACTCGCGAACTCAGGCACAAAATATACAGAGTCCTCAATTTTATTTCTAACCTGAGCTGATCAAAGAATTTAAAAAGAAAAGTTTAAAAGTTTTGAGGGAAAGCAAATTTACATGTAGGGATTTGGAACAACGCATAGCGGTAGCTATGATCCGCTGGGTAGTGTACGGCATAAATATATAATGTATATTATGTGTCATTCACCCCCCTAAAATGGTTTGCCAACCCCCGAGCTAGGGGGGCACCACCACTAGGCTCCCCACACTAGAATTTGGACCCGAAAAAAAACCCGGTAAGAATATATACTCATCATATTAACTGCTGCTCGCTCTTTACTCGCTCGTGTATAATTAAAATATTCAAAATAACAATTTGTCTGTTGCTCGCTCAATCGTAATGCGACAATAAATCGTGGTGAGTATATACTGTGCGCAAATTAGAGCCAGCACGCACTGTTTGTTTTCCAAATCAGGCTCATAATATATTAACATACAAGACGATCCGACACCTTGAATTTTATTAAACCCGGGATTGTGTATTATTGTTTCGGAAAAGTTCCACATACAGCAAAATAGCAAAAAATTAGATCTCGTCGGCATTTACATGCGCATACCACAGACTTTGTCTCGTAAATAGATATCTGACGGCATGAGACCCATTACTCATAACAGCATTAAAAAGCACTGTAAGGCAAAATAATAATAAATATTCGTGCTCTCCGTATAAAAAACAGCAGAATGCTTGACACTCTATCAAACTTTAAAACAAACCAAAAAATAATTATCATCCGACAGTACACTTGATGCAAAACACCAAACTTTCAACCCTAGCTCCTGCATGAATCGTATTCGTAGACCGATCAACAATAATTTTAACATGCTGGGCAGCAGTAACTACATTATTATTAAATACCAAAATGTCCTAAATCCCAAAAGTAAGACTGCATTAGCTTTACTCACAATCAGTATCAACTACTGCTGTACTCAACGCTCTTACAACCATTTTACGTAATTAAATGAAGCTCTGTTACATAGAAATACATCTAGGATAAATATATTCCAGAAAAACAATATCACTGATGCAATATTTGATTTAATGCAAGTTTATTTATCTCGCAATTGAAATGGAAATAAATATACATATGAGGTTGTAAAAAATTCTTGAAAGCATCCTTACCATCTTGCTGTATATACATGTTTTCCAGCAATTATTGTTGCAGTAGTGGATAATTGAAAAATATCGTTACAGCGAGCTATGACATTATGGCTACGGAAAATTTTTTTGGACATCCGTAACAATCATAAATAAAATCTACTGTACGGTTAGGTCAAAACTGAATCGATATTTTTGGGAGGGCGGCTTTAACAAAACTAAATGTTCACCTAGATTCCAATATCTTTGCATCGATATTATGTTTCCATTTTGTTCGCAGAAGATTGTTTACAAAAAAGGCGCTTCAGGTTCTTTTCAACATTCTCTCTCACAATAATTGCTTATTTACGCATTCATTCAATTAATTACGCATTCTTTTCTTCCAGTTGTAACAACTTTATTCGAGTGCATTTTTCTAACATTATTTTTAGAACATAAATTGTGAACGTATTGACACTCCATAGTATGCGAGAAATTTGATATATATTTAAATAGCAAACTTGTTACATAATGTACCTTAAGATAGTGGCTTGTGTGTGTTTGTATTCGGGCCTGCATGACTCATTCCTCCATTTCTGAGAAGACAGTAAATTGGTATATATTTAGTGCGAAGGGTACCTGTGTTAGCTCCAGTTACTAATTTAAGTCGGAAAGTTCTGGAAATGGAGATCGGCAGCGCTCATTAAACACAGCGGCCACTTACATTTTTCAAGTGCTTATTGAATAGCTCGTTACATTAGAATGAACAGACACGATAGGTTACCTGCATAGGATCTTCAAGCACACCACTGCATATAGGGCAAATAAATTCCTCGTCGACATCGCCCTCAAATCGATTGACTTCATAGCCCATAGTAAAATGACTTTAGAACAGGCTGCAAATTTAATCTTTTCACGCCCACCAGGTCCAAATGACCCTAATGCACAATCTGAGTCGTTGCGTTTACTGAGCACAGCTGAAACCGAGCAACAGCACAGATAGGTGAGCGGTTTGCGTACAGAACTTTCCACCCGTCTTCACTTTCACCTTTCACTGTCGTCGACTAAGGCTTGAATTTGTCAAAATACAATAAGATACACAAAATAATTCGAAAATCACAGGGTTAAACATCAGGGTACGCAACATGGATAACGATTAATCTACAAATATATTTACAAATAACATTTGTGATTAAGCTACGGCTAACACCACACTCCATCACTGAATACAACATACAGAATTGAGCATATAAGTATTTGCGTTTAAACGCGACGCAGATACTATGGTAAACACACACTCGCAACTGTATGTAAACGCATGCAAATACGTAAGCGTGCACGTAAATTAATGCACTTGCATGCGTTGGCTCGCGTGCACTAAGGTTTTAGTCTAGCTTGCGTGGTTGACAGCAGATACATTGTCCCGGTGCCATTCATAAATCATGAATTCGTCTATTTTCGCCATGTTTTCTACTCCACGCGTAATCGAATCTAACCGTGCGCAATCCTTCGTGTCTGCCCTGCTGCCAGGAGACTTGGCACGTGTTCAAATCTGGGAGAGAAATCCCAATTGACAAAGAGATACTAAATAATAATTATCCACTATTTTTGAAGACTAAACAAGAACATTTTTAACTGGATAAAAGGAATCAGCCTCCAGGCTCTAACTCAGTTGCACTGAAGTGCGAAGGAAATAATAACATAGAACATACGCGATACAAGTTTGCTCAAAAATAGTGAGGGATTTTACCTAATTCATTCTCCATGTCCCTAGTTTCCTGTGCTAAAAAAGCGTATGGGCACATGGTATAGGCGGCCCCAGCAACCAAAACCAGGAAGGGATTCCAACGCCTCTGGCTGCTGCATTGGTTTACTGCCAAATATCTCACAAGATCAAAACCAATCAAACTTTTTAATATTGGTCATTTATGGTCCCCAAAGCTATATTTAGGTCTAGCGAAAGCTGGGCGTGAGCATGGAATTTCTGTCCCGGTCCGTTGTTTTACGTGGTTTGACACCATTCAAAAGCTCAAAAATTCCTTTATTATGTGAGCGAACTTCACAACTCCCTGATCTGCTCAGCCCCGAGTCTTATTATAAGGAGCTACAAACGTTGGTAGACAGGTCCGACATAACCGACGTTTTATCGTAATTAGTAGCTGATGTCCACACAACTTTGCTGTTTTTAAAGCACCGGTAAGCTACCGTTGGTCGCACGCGTTACCCACGCAGCACTCACAAAATTGTTCCATCTCGCCCCGTGCATAACCCGCAAAAGGCGGTAAAATTATATATTATCAGTATATATAAACCGGACAGTTCAGCGAAAGGTTGTATCAGTTGACCAATGTCGAATCGATTTGGCGCAAATTATGCATAATTTCGTCCAAAACTGTTTCATATCGAGGTAGTAAGTTAATTTCGGATTGTCGGTTGTCCATGAAATCGCACGTAAATTATAAAACACGCAGAAAAATATTGCAAAACTAAACCATGTTAATAGTTTAAAAACAAATGACAAAATAGTTTAAAACAAATCCGTGCCAGCCCGGTATTTAAAGGAATGCATGTACATTATACCTAACTCAAATAAAATCTCAGGCGGTGTTGTCTCGGAGCCTTTTTGTGTACATTAATTTAGCAAACAAATCATAACAACCAGGAATGATTTAACTTTTTTTGTATGGACATGCTAATTTCTGGTTAATATAATGTATTTGATATTACAACCTTAGGATCCCCCAACAGATATATACTTGACAGAATGTTTATGTTTAAATCTCTTCTGAACACAGCTCGCAGAGTTTTGATTCCGCCAATGGTCGCGACATTTCGAGGAGCCAACATCAAACTTTGCTCAACTTTAGGATATACAATCTCAGTATATCCAGCCATCCCGGATAATATCGAGAGATATTATGTTTTTATTAATCACTGTCGTTCACGTAACTGTCAACATGCTTCTCCTACGATTTCAATAAGTTTACAACACCGATTTTGTGGCAGCTCAAGTGCTGATCAAACACCTACTAAACGGACTAGCCGTCAAACTGTAGGTATGAATAGCAAAAAGTTATCTTACACATAACTTATACGTGTCGCCTAAAACGCGCAAAAAATTTTTTCGCAAAATCTGGGGCAAAATTGGCAAAAATGTCGAGAAAGTGGGCAAGCCTACCCCTGAAGACCTTCCTTCTGCTTCGGCCGACAGACTACCCCCACCCCCTGGCTAAACCGAAGGAACTTCGGAACTATGGCATAGCGACATACCTATATAAACTGAAAATTAATGCGTCTCTAATTTTATAAAACACCATTAAGTTACACGCAAAATTAACACGCCTGTTTCTGAACGTGTATGCACTACAAAAATGTCTCACCAATACAACTCCCGTGGCTCCGCTATAGGGGGGAAGGGCTTACCACTCACGTCCGCCCACCGACACCTATTGACCACCACCCCGCCGAAACCCTTGACCGCTTGACCCATTAACTTTTTGATTTTTATTACCCTGAGAAATTTTTGTCCCAGACCAACGTAAGGCGCAATGTTAGTGAATGCTGGAATTTTTATCCATCTCAGTCGTAGAATGCAGCGATACTAACACAGACAGGTATAAACCACGACACATATGTTAATATATACATATCTAATACATTATATTAATATATGATATGTGTATATTATAGCACATTACATATAAAATATTTACCCCCTCCCTCGCCCTCAAACTTGACCCAGAGAGCCCACTGTTGGCAGAGCTCCGCCAGGAACCCCAAGGTAAACGCATGCCAAAACATCTTTATCGTCACGCTTAGCAATTTCATGAGCAGGGAAACTTGTTTTTTAAAAATATAAATAGCGGTATTTTGATCCGTACAGTTGCACCAAATAAATAACAGCTATGTTCACAGTAAGACAGCATTTGACCAATGCCATAGTCAAGTGTTGCTGTATATACTCCCAGGGCGGACAGTTAATCAAACCGGCGATAAAATTACACACCAAACTACATCAATATCACTACGCGACTATTGCGATGCTCGCGTATTTATGCATTGCACGACTTATATTACCTTAACTTAGAAGAATCTATCAGCTGGCATCATTGTCTTACTGTAAACATAAGCTGTCACAGATCGGTCAAACCTGAAGTGCAACAAAAATAAGGGAATACCAGGCAGGCATAATTGGCACACTGCAAAAGGTGCCACGAACAAGTCAAATGATCCCAATTATATACCTATCTCTTAAGTCAAACTATAGTCTTTCCTGTTCATACTGCGGAGTGAATTTCAAATAGTAACTGAAAACTATAACTGTGAGAATTTAACGAATTTGTTTCCACTGGTTATCAGTTGTTTAATACATATATTTTCTGTAAATTTTTTAGTTTTGAAAACGCTATGTATACCCTAGGTCCATACACACATTAAACACAAAGCTATAATTCTCCCTTTGCAAAGCGACTCGTCATGCTGATGCATCATTTACCTTAACATGTATGCGGCAGGGCCGGATTTTGTCAGTCTGCCGGGGCTCTAAAGCCATGTTTGGCTACACGATTGGCCAGTGTGACATTTTTTGGGCCAAGCCAGACCCTACAAATATATTAGCTAATAGCAAAGTGAGGCTGATAAATTGTCACGACGGCCGGAATCAGTTATAAAAGACACAAATATATGACAATGGAAAATCGCAAAAAATGGAAACTGGTGATACGTATGGTCATATTCGTAAAACATCCTTCCAACAATAGCATAATTTTCGTGAATGAAAGAGTGTGTTTTCCATAGATACTAGGTTAGCTTGTAAAAGGAGCTTAAACAAAAACTTTGAAAATAGCGATATTTACGTATTTATTTTACTTGCATTTATGCGTCTTGCTTTAATTAGTAGTAATCTTGCCTTTTTTGGACTAGATCTAAATATTTCCCCTGTAACACAATCTGCTAAACTGAATATAATAAATATTTTTTTCTGTAGTCCGTCCCGGCTATCAAACCGAGGCATAGCCATTCCCGGCTCGTGCAAACACTATCATAGCTTAGCTATTTATTTTATTTATAAAGGGCCGGATGTGGCTGCGTCTTTTTGTCACGAGTCGGAATTAGCTCTGTGATAGAATCCGGCGTTAGGTGCACACATCTAAAGGTAAATGCTGCATTACCAGAAGTGTACGGTGGCTAGTGAATATTATTTAGCTCTAATTTATTTGAGTGTCAGTTTTGGTAATTATCAGAACAAAAGATACGCTTCGACACCGATAAAAAGCGCAACACTAAGTTAGTTAGGACCTAGCCGCACCCCCGAATCGCAATTGACATACATCCTCATTGGGGTAAAGGGCTTTATTCCCTGACGTCCGGACCCCCTCCCGACCTCCCCTCGGAGGCCCGAGACATAGCTGCTTTTCGCGGTTCTGAGAGGTCTGTGCACCCCCACCCAGAATGCTCAAGGCATGGCAATTAAACAGCTTCTTTTCTGACGATATAATTACTTGCCGCTATTACACAAACATGCTTATAAATGGGTGACGTACGAAGTGCCAAGACTAAATTCTCCCTCGGGATATCAGCCGGTCGGCAGGGGGATAGAATTTTAAACATCTTTGGGACTCAAATTTTGTCAACTTTCCCGATTTCTCCCCCACCCCCAATTTTTGTGCGCGCGGCGGGCGCACAGCCTCGGAGATGGGAGATCAGGCTAACTCCCCAAGGGCGATGCAAGCTTCAGGGGGTATATAAACTTCTATATATATGCGTTAGTTGCTTTATGTTATCCATTGTCACTCCGGAACTCACCAATCAATAGAACGGCAAACCGTCCCAGTTGAAGGAAGAACTGTGTTGAAACACGATACCAGTGGAAATTTAAGGCATGAAACGTTTTATCAGGTCTCTACCAAATGGTGGGCCTTTCAAAGCTCGCATATACTTTTACTATTCTAATTATGTCAAGAATTTTTGGCCGGTCGACCTCACAGTTGTGCGCGGGGTCAGTAAGTCAGTGCTGTCTCAGAGGTGTAGTAGTCCCTTTAGCGAGCGATGTCCGCAAAACTGCATTGTTCCGTTTAGTGCCGCTGTCGGAACTAGAACACAATTCCTTCAGTGGGAAAGTGGGTGCTAGAATCCATATAACCAATTGTCTCCTGTATGGGACACTGTTTCAGACACATGACACCGTCAGCGGACGCAGTCTTTTAGGTGCTGCAATTTACCCAACGGTACCTGCAGAACATCTAGCTGCACTCCCCAAAAATAGAAGTCTAGCAATGCACCAGTGTCAAGATTGCATAATCCACAAGATATTTGCTATTGCGCACGCATTATAAACTGGTTCTCACCGACGCTTCGATATAAATGGAAGTACTACAGCACAGTTCAAATGGAAATTACGTATCTTTCCTTTTATTCTCCAAGGCCAAAATGCAATTGTAAGATAAAGCGAATTTTGCTACCATTCGACTCAGCCCGAAGAGCTGGGTCAAAATACAGTTATTTTGTTGCTCCTTCCCCTTGGTACCCAAAAATTGTTCGTCAGACTTTGCGAAATGGTGCCATAACTTTTGTGTATCGTCAAAATTGACCAATCTTGGCCTGGGGAGCTAAAGGAATATGCCCGAAATTACGTAGTAGCTCCGACATTAATAGTTACCGTAACGGCGGTATGGCGTGGACCTCGCAGTCAAAAAGAGTTGTGTAAAACGCGAAACTATGATATATAGTGCAAGTATCTCGTATAGCATGCGGTTTCCAACTGAACTGTTAAACACAGTCGAAAGTTTTTTGTTAACACGTAAGCCTTCAATAAACATTTTTTCACTGTCGTGTGTGGTGTTTATGACCTTACGTGTGTATTACAGATCGTAGCGATTTGAAATCCGGGTGATGTCCATGTATTTAGTTCACTGGTCATGATCTACCAGCCCTGGGTCAAGACTATCCGTTTTCAAGCATGAACCATTGCAACATGATAGACCTAGCGCTCACTTGTACATTTGAGCTTGGCAGACAGTAAAACGCTTAGGAGAATTAAAATTATTTATCAAGATATGTATATATCAACAGGTACAGTACTAAATGCAATGTCATATATATCTATGTAAACAAACTATATTTATATACACAGTAACAGCGATTCGTTTAAAACCCTATAGTGTCCAAAAATATAATGGATGGTGGGAGACATCTAGGTTAAACAAAACTTTTCGATGTGGTTCCTTTATAATCTAGACACCGCACAAAACTCTACTGTGCATTACTTTCAGCTTTCGACAACATTGTCCACATTCTTTGAGGGATCCAATAGCAACTATGTCAGATTGCAAATAAATTGTAAAACACTATTTACGCGACACTGCAAAGCTTGCGCTTTGTATATACTCACTACGTTGTGGCGGCTGTATCAAAATCTGCTTTTGGAAAGAGATGCAAATATTTAAAAATGACACAATTTTGTATAACCACTAACTTAAAATTTGTGCGATGATTTATACAATTATTGTGTTACATTAATTTTCGCAGTTTGTATATAAAGTTACATAAATGTATACCTGCATTTGTCAGGCGAATAAACACTACACCAATTGTGTCCTAATACGTGGTACATCAATGTGTGGCTGTATATAACATTGCAACAAATGGAGAACAAACGTGTGACATATGGCACATAATTTGTATGAATAGTAACACATAGGTATAATTATTCACACGTCCCTTGTATGAATGAATTTACACATAAAAATTTTGTGATTTGTAACAAATAACTCTGTATGAAATTTCATACAGCACATGCATGATAAATCACACGATTTGCATGAAATGGCATTACAAAAGTGTATTATTTGTAAATAATTTGCGCGAATTTTCAAATAAATGTATCATTTGTAGTAACAAACTTTTTTGAAGCTGAAGAACGCAAACATATGAAATTAGTGCAAATATTCCAATTATATAGATTCGGCCCTGTCCTATTGGGGCTAATTCAGGAAAGGGGCCACCTGCTCTTTCCGATGCCCCACAGTCTCTGGACCCTAATCACGTCATGTTCCTTCTTAGAGTTCAGGGTTGCCCTTTTCAGATGAAACTGAAAATTTTGACGAGAGCCATCAAAAATGAAATTGCGCATCTAGACTTCGAACCATCATATAAACATGCTTTCTCCCGCACATTTTAACCCAAAATCACGCGCCAAACCAAGGATTCAACGAATATATGATTATGAAAAAACTGCGTCGTAGCGTAGTGCAGCACAGTATGTTTAACGCAGGTTTCACATTACTTATTTACATGTATCTACTACATAGTTTAAGCAATAATTCTCCCGGGCACAAAATACCTGATGTTGATATAACAGTTCTTCGCCTATAGTAGATACAGACGCAGCACAATCTACAAATTGGTGCAATTGTCACAGTACCTACGAATACGTGTACCTGGCATGAGATATCTAGAAACGGATGCACCTAACATGGCAGCATGCACAAATAATTGATGCAGCCGGCGCAATAGCATCTACTATCGCAACATTGTCGAAGTGGTACGTCGTAAAGTACTGGGCATACAGAATCTGAGAATTCACTGCTGCTCTATCAATGCCTCATTACCCGGGTTTTTTGACATTGTTCATGCCGGCTAAATTTTCCAGAACGTAATTAACGAACTCATAACCCTGATCAGATGAAAGTATTGCAGGAAATCCCTTGTTTAAAGATTTTGTAAATAGTTTTAGCACCAGTAGGACTCTGCTTGTCCTTTAATGCACTTGCCTCGGCCCACCTCGATAACAAGTCAAACATTGTTACAATATTATAACCTTCACTGCTTTCCGGCATTTTAATAAGGTCAACTTAAACATGATGCCATAGGCTGGTCACGGAGATGCGATGCAGAGGGGCATCAACTTTATCAAAACCACTGGTGGTTGCCTTTTGACAAGCATCGCACTTTATATATTCTTTCACATTATCTTTCATGCCATCCCAATATCACTCATTTATAACAGCAATCGTCCGATCACGAGCAAGATGCGATAGAGAATCGTGATAATCGACCACGATGCCGGCTCGCTCACTTTCCGATGGATAGATCAGGAAACCGTGGGTCTTCGTGGCGATCTTGACAACTCCATTTTGAATGCTGAACCTGGAAGCACGCGCTTGAAGCTTGCGATGAATATTTATGTTGTCAGGACCAGTCCAACCATCTGGATATTTCCCGTTTTAACAAACTCAATTAAAATTTCGTCTGAGATATGAGCTATTCTACATTAATAACTAAATGAGATTCATAATTATGTTAACAATGCTGCCTGAAACATAGCATACACAGGAAGAATTAGTCTGGGTCGATTCTTCCCCGGGGAAATATTAGACCGGGATAATTCTTGGCCGGGGAAGAATTGGCCGGCTGAATGTTCCCCGGGGAAGAATTAGCCCGGGTATGAATTGGACCGCGACATCGGCTCGACTTGGAAGTATGGACCACCGCATCAATCAAACTACCAAGCAGATAATTGTAATTAGATCAAAGACGCATTATATATTCCGCATATTTATAAAAATTATTTTTGCGCTATTAGTAACATCAAATTTATTACTATCAGCAGAAAAATAGGCGGAGCGATAAAAACAAACTATGTAAATAAATACTTCCATTGAACCGTCTTTGTCTTAGATTTTGTAGTATATTATATTAGATGCAAAAACGGCAGGGTAAATATGTTTACAATAGCTTCCATATGGCTCCAATTGTTACGAATATATATTACATGATCTTGCCCTTCATAGGTACTTCAGCTTCTGCTTGCTTCAAAATTAAAAAGTAATCATGTCTTCCTAAACACACTTTTTGTAATTTTATAACAAAACACTTTAAACAATGAACACAAAGCGGAAAGCACATAAATATCAACATAGATATTTTTCGTTTTAAAGTGTATATAATATTTAAGTAGAAAAAGCGTTGCCAAATTACTTAAACTAATAATTATTGTCAGCACCGAGGCCTACGATTTCGCTAGTTCAATATTAAAAGAGACGGAAATATAAGCGAATTGTGCGCAAGGAGCTATAATTATTGACGAATTTGTCGCTAACACTGTTTTGGAATAGCTCACGAATACGTGGCAGAACAGTTCGCGAAAGATTAGCTTAATTTCTATTTGTAAATCGTACAAGAGTTGCGTACTAAAAGTACACGTGAGCGCTTCTTTGAGTGACAAAGTGATTACAACGGACTGCTATGCACGACTAAACTTAAAATGAAACCGCTGACCATCCTATTTTGTTTTTTATAAAAAAATTTCATCACCGAACATTTTCTTGTCGGTCAGGAAATGCTACTTTTTGTTCGCGGACAGAACTTTGTCGGATTTGTATTAACAAGGGGCTTGTTCGCGTACAGTAATTGATAAATAATATGACCGTTCCGTTTATGATGTCATAGTTACATTAAATTTGTTCGCGAACAGAGGCGAATACTGTTTCGACCCTAACAAATGTTTTGGAATTGTGATAACCCGAATGAAAACCTTTAAGTCTGCGCTAGCAGTGAATCGAATCGAATATCCTACTTGTTCCATAACAATATAGATGTACATTTGGCATAGGAAATTGCCAGATAGGATGGTTAGCGGGGTCGCTTTAAGTTCAGTCGCGCACTATACCCAACACGGCTAACCCGTGGTGGCATCATGGCGTGCCTTCGTCATTTTCTAAATATATCGAGTATAATTTGTATATGTGCATTTGCACGATACAATAATGAAACTAGGAAAAAAAGCAAATCGTTCGCGAATGATTTGCGAACAATTGCGGCACAAACACATAAATTGAATTTATCGTTGACGCATTCCTTCACACCCGATACATTATATTTATTCTATTTCAGCTTGGATGCACTCAAACTGACTTAGTTCAAGTATGGTTTACACAATGTTTGGACTCAACCTTTCATTTTGCCTGCACGTTGCCTTAAAATTACTAATATCACAAACTTAATATACAAAAATTAACATTATTGAAGCATATTTTAATACTAAACATTAGACAATAACCTGGAGGCAATACATGGCCACTAATCAAATTCATGTTGTACAAAAAGGAGATTCCAGCATCAATAACCACACATACTGCTGATGGCTTTCTGTTATTTTTCCACGACAAAATTTTAATATTAGACAGTCATTAAATGTTTCAAACCCACAGGCCTTCGACGCCCAAGCAATAGAACTATCTCCATTAAATACCTTGGAAGCAGCTACACTTTCTACATCTTGTGGCTAACACGCTAAATAGGCAGTGTCATCTGGACCCCATCCCTATGTCTTTCATCAAAAATTGTGCGAATACGTTAGCCCCTTATTTGCTTCAATAATTAATTTATCCGTCAGCAATTTTGTAATGCCGGTAAATGAAAAGCGGTCTTCTGTTAAGCCTCTGTTCAAAAATCTATACTCGATGCCAACGATATGTGTAACTATCGTCCAATCTCAAATATATGAATTTTGGCAAAGCTGATCAAACAATTTATAGCCTCTCGGTTGCTGCAGTACTTGACGCGTCATAGCCTTTGTCATTGGCGGAGTCAGCCAATCCCCCACATCAAATGGCGCTTCTCAGATTTCTTAGCGATTGTAAGCGAGCCAAGTTACTTTGCCGATCCATAGCGGTCCGAATCCTGGATCTATCGGCAGTATTCGATACCGATGACCAACGGTATCTTATTAACCCGCCTTTACTGTACTTTTTCCATATCTGGTTCCAGAACTATTTATCTGGTCGCCGACAGTACGTTTTATTTATTGATGTGACCTCCGATCCTAAGGACACACTTTACGATGTTCGACAAGACAGCGTTCTTAACCCCATGTTATTTAATATGTACACAACTCCGCTAATACATCTTATTGCGCCATGTACGCTGACGACATTGTCACTTATGTTTATTTTAATGCTTCGACTGAAGTTGCACAACTTGAGCAATTAAGATATCAACAGCTCCTGACTGGCTACGGACAAACATTCTGAAGTGCAACCCGACCAAATCAAAATATATTATTATAACCAATAACAATATCAACCAACATTGATGGTCACGAAGTTCAGCGGTCAGCATCTATTAACTTCCTTGGCGCTGACATTAGTGATAAAGTAACGCATAAATAGAATGTTTTTAACATTAGCCGTGTCTCTCTGTGGCAACTTGCCGAAATTCGACGGATACGACAGCGTCTAGATAGAGCAACTGCAATTGAGATGATTAGGGCATTTGCTATTTTCCGTCTTGACTACTGTAACTCATTGTACTGCCGGATACCAGACACTATTATCAAACCACTCACGCGAGTGATTAATGCTGCTGCCCGTGTTGTAACCTTAACTTGGCGATTTGCTCATGTCACTTCACTACTACGAGAATCACACTGACTCTCTATAAAACAACGTATTTTTAAAATAACCTGCATAATTTACAAATGCATGTGTGATGACGGTTCACAATATTTGACAGACAGTCTACAGTTATGTGACAGCGAACGATTGTTTAACAGCCGGGAACTAATTATTCCACAAAGAATTACTAACAGCTTTGCCTGTTTTGCGTCGTCCATCTGGAACGATCTTCCAGCGACAATGCGATCTGTTGACACAATCGTGGCCTTCAGAACGGCACTTAACGACGATGCTTTACGTCGCCGTCAACTAACAACGTTTCCTCATTGTGCAGCAAGCCGGACGGCAGTGATACAACCATCTAATCCATCATAAACATTGTCCGTCGGTTTGATCAACAGTACTCGCTACAGCGGACTGTCATCTTACACAAGCGAGCGACCACTGTGCGAAAACCGTACAAATCAAAAGTTGATTGTAATAAATTATTTACCCACGAGGTAGTTGAGGCAGATTGCTGCAAGTTGTGTCGAATTCTGTATTAATTAAACCAACCAGAACACTTTACCTTAAATCCTGCATCTTTATTTATTTAGCGAGCGACCACTGTGCGAAAACCGTACAAATCAAAAGTTGATTGTAATAAATTATTTCCCACGAGGTAGTTGAGGCAGATTGCTGCAAGTTGTGTCGAATTCTGTATTAATTAAACCAACCAGAACACTTTACCTTAAATCCTGCATCTTTATTTATTTAGCGAGCGACCACTGTGCGAAAACCGTACAAATCAAAAGTTGATTGTAATAAATTATTTCCCACGAGGTAGTTGAGGCAGATTGCTGCAAGTTGTGTCGAATTCTGTATTAATTAAACCAACCAGAACACTTTACCTTAAATCCTGCATCTTTATTTATTTAGCGAGCGACCACTGTGCGAAAACCGTACAAATCAAAAGTTGATTGTAATAAATTATTTACCCACGAGGTAGTTGAGGCAGATTGCTGCAAGTTGTGTCGAATTCTGTATTAATTAAACCAACCAGAACACTTTACCTTAAATCCTGCATCTTTATTTATTTAGCGAGCGACCACTGTGCGAAAACCGTACAAATCAAAAGTTGATTGTAATAAATTATTTACCCACGAGGTAGTTGAGGCAGATTGCTGCAAGTTGTGTCGAATTCTGTATTAATTAAACTAACCAGAACACTTTACCTTAAATCCTGCATCTTTATTTATTTAGCGAGCGACCACTGTGCGAAAACCGTACAAATCAAAAGTTGATTGTAATAAATTATTTACCCACGAGGTAGTTGAGGCAGATTGCTGCAAGTTGTGTCGAATTCTGTATTAATTAAACTAACCAGAACACTTTACCTTAAATCCTGCATCTTTATTTATTTAGCGAGCGACCACTGTGCGAAAACCGTACAAATCAAAAGTTGATTGTAATAAATTATTTACCCACGAGGTAGTTGAGGCAGATTGCTGCAAGTTGTGTCGAATTCTGTATTAATTAAACCAACCAGAACACTTTACCTTAAATCCTGCATCTTTATTTATTTAGCGAGCGACCACTGTGCGAAAACCGTACAAATCAAAAGTTGATTGTAATAAATTATTTACCCACGAGGTAGTTGAGGCAGATTGCTGCAAGTTGTGTCGAATTCTGTATTAATTAAACCAACCAGAACACTTTACCTTAAATCCTGCATCTTTATTTATTTAGCGAGCGACCACTGTGCGAAAACCGTACAAATCAAAAGTTGATTGTAATAAATTATTTACCCACGAGGTAGTTGAGGCAGATTGCTGCAAGTTGTGTCGAATTCTGTATTAATTAAACAAACCACAACACTTAACAAAAAAACCTGCATCATAAATTATTTAGCGAGCGACCACTGTGCGAAAACCGTACAAATCAAAAGTTGATTGTAATAAATTATTTACCCACGAGGTAGTTGAGGCAGATTGCTGCAAGTTGTGTCGAATTCTGTATTAATTAAACTAACCAGAACACTTTACCTTAAATCCTGCATCTTTATTTATTTAGCGAGCGACCACTGTGCGAAAACCGTACAAATCAAAAGTTGATTGTAATAAATTATTTACCCACGAGGTAGTTGAGGCAGATTGCTGCAAGTTGTGTCGAATTCTGTATTAATTAAACCAACCAGACCACTTTGCCTTAAATCCTGAATCTTTATTTATTTAGCGAGCGACCACTGTGCGAAAACCGTACAAATCAAAAGTTGATTGTAATAAATTATTTACCCACGAGGTAGTTGAGGCAGATTGCTGCAAGTTGTGTCGAATTCTGTATTAATTAAACCAACCAGAACACTTTACCTTAAATCCTGCATCTTTATTTATTTAGCGAGCGACCACTGTGCGAAAACCGTACAAATCAAAAGTTGATTGTAATAAATTATTTACCCACGAGGTAGTTGAGGCAGATTGCTGCAAGTTGTGTCGAATTCTGTATTAATTAAACCAACCAGAACACTTTACCTTAAATCCTGCATCTTTATTTATTTAGCGAGCGACCACTGTGCGAAAACCGTACAAATCAAAAGTTGATTGTAATAAATTATTTACCCACGAGGTAGTTGAGGCAGATTGCTGCAAGTTGTGTCGAATTCTGTATTAATTAAACCAACCAGAACACTTTACCTTAAATCCTGCATCTTTATTTATTTAGCGAGCGACCACTGTGCGAAAACCGTACAAATCAAAAGTTGATTGTAATAAATTATTTACCCACGAGGTAGTTGAGGCAGATTGCTGCAAGTTGTGTCGAATTCTGTATTAATTAAACCAACCAGAACACTTTACCTTAAATCCTGCATCTTTATTTATTTAGCGAGCGACCACTGTGCGAAAACCGTACAAATCAAAAGTTGATTGTAATAAATTATTTACCCACGAGGTAGTTGAGGCAGATTGCTGCAAGTTGTGTCGAATTCTGTATTAATTAAACCAACCAGAACACTTTACCTTAAATCCTGCATCTTTATTTATTTAGCGAGCGACCACTGTGCGAAAACCGTACAAATCAAAAGTTGATTGTAATAAATTATTTACCCACGAGGTAGTTGAGGCAGATTGCTGCAAGTTGTGTCGAATTCTGTATTAATTAAACTAACCAGAACACTTTACCTTAAATCCTGCATCTTTATTTATTTAGCGAGCGACCACTGTGCGAAAACCGTACAAATCAAAAGTTGATTGTAATAAATTATTTACCCACGAGGTAGTTGAGGCAGATTGCTGCAAGTTGTGTCGAATTCTGTATTAATTAAACCAACCAGAACACTTTACCTTAAATCCTGCATCTTTATTTATTTAGCGAGCGACCACTGTGCGAAAACCGTACAAATCAAAAGTTGATTGTAATAAATTATTTACCCACGAGGTAGTTGAGGCAGATTGCTGCAAGTTGTGTCGAATTCTGTATTAATTAAACCAACCAGAACACTTTACCTTAAATCCTGCATCTTTATTTATTTAGCGAGCGACCACTGTGCGAAAACCGTACAAATCAAAAGTTGATTGTAATAAATTATTTACCCACGAGGTAGTTGAGGCAGATTGCTGCAAGTTGTGTCGAATTCTGTATTAATTAAACCAACCAGAACACTTTACCTTAAATCCTGCATCTTTATTTATTTAGCGAGCGACCACTGTGCGAAAACCGTACAAATCAAAAGTTGATTGTAATAAATTATTTACCCACGAGGTAGTTGAGGCAGATTGCTGCAAGTTGTGTCGAATTCTGTATTAATTAAACCAACCAGAACACTTTACCTTAAATCCTGCATCTTTATTTATTTAGCGAGCGACCACTGTGCGAAAACCGTACAAATCAAAAGTTGATTGTAATAAATTATTTACCCACGAGGTAGTTGAGGCAGATTGCTGCAAGTTGTGTCGAATTCTGTATTAATTAAACCAACCAGAACACTTTACCTTAAATCCTGCATCTTTATTTATTTAGCGAGCGACCACTGTGCGAAAACCGTACAAATCAAAAGTTGATTGTAATAAATTATTTACCCACGAGGTAGTTGAGGCAGATTGCTGCAAGTTGTGTCGAATTCTGTATTAATTAAACCAACCAGAACACTTTACCTTAAATCCTGCATCTTTATTTATTTAGCGAGCGACCACTGTGCGAAAACCGTACAAATCAAAAGTTGATTGTAATAAATTATTTACCCACGAGGTAGTTGAGGCAGATTGCTGCAAGTTGTGTCGAATTCTGTATTAATTAAACCAACCAGAACACTTTACCTTAAATCCTGCATCTTTATTTATTTAGCGAGCGACCACTGTGCGAAAACCGTACAAATCAAAAGTTGATTGTAATAAATTATTTACCCACGAGGTAGTTGAGGCAGATTGCTGCAAGTTGTGTCGAATTCTGTATTAATTAAACTAACCAGAACACTTTACCTTAAATCCTGCATCTTTATTTATTTAGCGAGCGACCACTGTGCGAAAACCGTACAAATCAAAAGTTGATTGTAATAAATTATTTACCCACGAGGTAGTTGAGGCAGATTGCTGCAAGTTGTGTCGAATTCTGTATTAATTAAACCAACCAGAACACTTTACCTTAAATCCTGCATCTTTATTTATTTAGCGAGCGACCACTGTGCGAAAACCGTACAAATCAAAAGTTGATTGTAATAAATTATTTACCCACGAGGTAGTTGAGGCAGATTGCTGCAAGTTGTGTCGAATTCTGTATTAATTAAACCAACCAGAACACTTTACCTTAAATCCTGCATCTTTATTTATTTAGCGAGCGACCACTGTGCGAAAACCGTACAAATCAAAAGTTGATTGTAATAAATTATTTACCCACGAGGTAGTTGAGGCAGATTGCTGCAAGTTGTGTCGAATTCTGTATTAATTAAACTAACCAGAACACTTTACCTTAAATCCTGCATCTTTATTTATTTAGCGAGCGACCACTGTGCGAAAACCGTACAAATCAAAAGTTGATTGTAATAAATTATTTACCCACGAGGTAGTTGAGGCAGATTGCTGCAAGTTGTGTCGAATTCTGTATTAATTAAACTAACCAGAACACTTTACCTTAAATCCTGCATCTTTATTTATTTAGCGAGCGACCACTGTGCGAAAACCGTACAAATCAAAAGTTGATTGTAATAAATTATTTACCCACGAGGTAGTTGAGGCAGATTGCTGCAAGTTGTGTCGAATTCTGTATTAATTAAACCAACCAGAACACTTTACCTTAAATCCTGCATCTTTATTTATTTAGCGAGCGACCACTGTGCGAAAACCGTACAAATCAAAAGTTGATTGTAATAAATTATTTACCCACGAGGTAGTTGAGGCAGATTGCTGCAAGTTGTGTCGAATTCTGTATTAATTAAACCAACCAGAACACTTTACCTTAAATCCTGCATCTTTATTTATTTAGCGAGCGACCACTGTGCGAAAACCGTACAAATCAAAAGTTGATTGTAATAAATTATTTACCCACGAGGTAGTTGAGGCAGATTGCTGCAAGTTGTGTCGAATTCTGTATTAATTAAACCAACCAGAACACTTTACCTTAAATCCTGCATCTTTATTTATTTAGCGAGCGACCACTGTGCGAAAACCGTACAAATCAAAAGTTGATTGTAATAAATTATTTACCCACGAGGTAGTTGAGGCAGATTGCTGCAAGTTGTGTCGAATTCTGTATTAATTAAACCAACCAGAACACTTTACCTTAAATCCTGCATCTTTATTTATTTAGCGAGCGACCACTGTGCGAAAACCGTACAAATCAAAAGTTGATTGTAATAAATTATTTACCCACGAGGTAGTTGAGGCAGATTGCTGCAAGTTGTGTCGAATTCTGTATTAATTAAACCAACCAGAACACTTTACCTTAAATCCTGCATCTTTATTTATTTAGCGAGCGACCACTGTGCGAAAACCGTACAAATCAAAAGTTGATTGTAATAAATTATTTACCCACGAGGTAGTTGAGGCAGATTGCTGCAAGTTGTGTCGAATTCTGTATTAATTAAACCAACCAGAACACTTTACCTTAAATCCTGCATCTTTATTTATTTAGCGAGCGACCACTGTGCGAAAACCGTACAAATCAAAAGTTGATTGTAATAAATTATTTACCCACGAGGTAGTTGAGGCAGATTGCTGCAAGTTGTGTCGAATTCTGTATTAATTAAACTAACCAGAACACTTTACCTTAAATCCTGCATCTTTATTTATTTAGCGAGCGACCACTGTGCGAAAACCGTACAAATCAAAAGTTGATTGTAATAAATTATTTACCCACGAGGTAGTTGAGGCAGATTGCTGCAAGTTGTGTCGAATTCTGTATTAATTAAACCAACCAGAACACTTTACCTTAAATCCTGCATCTTTATTTATTTAGCGAGCGACCACTGTGCGAAAACCGTACAAATCAAAAGTTGATTGTAATAAATTATTTACCCACGAGGTAGTTGAGGCAGATTGCTGCAAGTTGTGTCGAATTCTGTATTAATTAAACCAACCAGAACACTTTACCTTAAATCCTGCATCTTTATTTATTTAGCGAGCGACCACTGTGCGAAAACCGTACAAATCAAAAGTTGATTGTAATAAATTATTTACCCACGAGGTAGTTGAGGCAGATTGCTGCAAGTTGTGTCGAATTCTGTATTAATTAAACCAACCAGAACACTTTACCTTAAATCCTGCATCTTTATTTATTTAGCGAGCGACCACTGTGCGAAAACCGTACAAATCAAAAGTTGATTGTAATAAATTATTTACCCACGAGGTAGTTGAGGCAGATTGCTGCAAGTTGTGTCGAATTCTGTATTAATTAAACCAACCAGAACACTTTACCTTAAATCCTGCATCTTTATTTATTTACATATAACAGCGGCATACTGTGTTAATACATAAGCAAAAGAATAGTGTCGAATTTTTTATGACATTCAATAAGTAGTATATATATATAGAAACAAAAAATATAGACGTTGACGTATCTTGCAAATTTCCAAAAATTCAGCAATATATATTTATGCATTTTATTTATATAATGATGTTTTTGCAATGAAGTATATTTTACATGACATATACCAGGTACAACACTGGGGTAGTTGGAATTACATCTACGACCGGTTCACGATAATGTGATTGGGTCTAATTTAGAAGCATAAAATACTCTCTGCCCTCTATTCAGCATAATAGAACAATATTTCATGCAGTTTATTTCCTGCTTGGATCGACCGTAAACAAATAACGAAAACTCAAGTAGTGTCTGACCAAACTCTGAGATTACGATTGCTGTAAATTGCACTAAGAAACGGGCTGACGGTTGGCAAAAGATGGTGAATCGAGGCGTGTGGCACGTCATTATCATGCAGCCGGAAAAAAGGATCTACAGCCACGGATTGCAGTATTTTTCTTTTAACTGCATTTTATATGAGACTTAAAAACTGCTTGCATTCTGTTTGCAAATAAGTTCAAACGATGATAAAATGATTGCAAAGACACATTCAAGTGGTTTAAGTGCCACTCGAACACATTGTTTTGTCTAACAGTGTAGTAATTAGCTAAGACCCTATTGAAAGGTAAATTCAGATCATCGACAATAACCGCTTTGGCAAGCAAAGTCTTCATTTTTATATTCTATAGTTTTCCATGACTGTTCTTTTTACGATTTCGCAGAGCTAAATTATATCTCAGGTTCTTTGAAAGGCAACCCTGTTACTGGGTTACTATTGTAGGCGGGTCATTAGGCAACAAAAACACTGACCCGTTTGTATCTCTGGACTGTACATACTGGCCCCCGTCTGTTTACACTTCCACGATGTAAACATACCATAAAAGTTGTAAAAAATAGAACTCTGGCTCGTAGCACTATATCTACCGTACCTCCACCCCTTGATCAAACGCAGAGCTATGTTAAGTTAATTCTTTATGATTGCGAACAATTATTGCAATAAAAGCATATAAAACTTGTCATATAAAAGCAGTAATTTTGAAATTTCTCACAGATTTCACTTTAAATGATTTCCATACGGACAAAACACCTACCATATCGCCCAACACGATGCCTTTAGAAAAACATGACACGTCATTACCATTGAGTACACACTTCGGATATTTGTATAAAACTGATACGACAAAACAAAATTTTGACATTATAACTAACTCGCGCGGCTATAAGAAATTGAGCTAGTGTAGGTATTCTAGGCTCGATGACTGTTTTGAAGTTAGCAGTTGACCGTCAATTATCCACTTCAAAGTCTTACTAAGACAGCAATGCGACATAAATAAAGACGTTATAGCCATTTTAAACATAGTGTAAAAACCAAAGGACCCTTAAATATTATTATTCTTCCAATGGCTAAAAACATAAATTTTTGTAATTTATAAACAATTTTCAAGAAAAATTAAAAATCAGTACATCATTTTTCATGTTGCAGGATCTTACAACTTGCAAGGAGTGCAAAAACCACAAATACAGTTACTTTTATCGTACTCATCAACTCCGAACCTTGTCGGTCCATTCTGGCCTTCCACGTAAAATCTAAATTGAAAAAATTGTCAGTTTTTAGTATAAAAATTAAGTATTTTAGTCTTGGCTGCGTTTCGAGGAATATCTATGCACTCATTATGTTTAAAACAATGGAACTAACAAGCTTAACAAGTTAAAAATAACCCCACAAATTTAACGTTTCTCTAACAAATACGAACCTTATTTTATTTAGTAGTAAAAATATTGAAAACTAAACGTTTTTTCCTATTAGTAAACTTTGCCTCACAGCTTGCTGGCTGCTCTAACAAAAGGCATACCTTAGCTATGTTGTGGCTATCGATGAGAGGATATAATGTGCCGACTCTGGTCTCCATTGTTTGTAGCGACTCCTTTGAAAAGAATTACATGTGTTACCTGATGCAACTCCGCTCGCTCGTTTCAACAATAAGAAGAAACCCAGCAAAATTAATAATATAATAACAAAATTTACCATTTTATCATGAAAACGATTACAAAATGTTTTATTTAAAAAGATAATCATCTAGTATCACCGCCGAAATTGACAAAATTTAAAAAATCCTCTTTCAATGTTGCACGTTAAACTAATTTAAGTAAAAAAATTAGTCGAGCGGTGGCTTTTACGTGAATACCTTTTGAGCCGATGTGTTTATAATTTTACCGTTTTTGGCTAAAAACGTTAAACTTTGATAATTTCTAGATTACGAGACCTAGAGCAACGCAGAGTTGCATTCACTGAATATTAAAAGGTAGAAAAAATGAAGTTTCTGCATTTTCCAATTCATCATCAGTTTTTGACGTCCGTTAGAGAAAAACGCTTCGTTTTCATAGGTTTATAAAACGATATTATTTATGCTCATGAGTCAGCTTTATTACTTTTCAACGCAAACAGCTAAACTTATACATTAAAATATATATTGTATGTTACTATATTACTTTTCCATCCATAATTTATTATATTGCATGTGCTGCAACACAGCTAAATATCTGTTGAGTTTACCACATCGGAATGCCGGCTGCTGAAATCTTAGTCCACGCAAATTGACAGTGCCAGGATTGGTATGATGTTGACATTTAAAAAATAAACCCCCGTTAAGCTGATAAAAGCTTCGGTTTAAAAATCTAGCTTCTGGCGTAAATTTTTTTAAGAAACGCTACACTAGTATATGTCAAAGTGTATTCACATTACACTCAAGGGCAAAACATAGCAACGAATATCACGGTGCTCAGCTCTAGTGCTAGAGACACAGCTATGTGTACATCCATGGTTGTTCAAGGGTCGTCGGCTCAGGGCGCTGTAGAAGGTACGGTGGAGTGTTGGGTAGTCGTCCGGTTGGGATAAGGCACTTCAAAATTTTTTTATAATTTTGGTCAAAATATTCCGCGCGCCTTCGTCGGTGGGTGAGTATGGGTCCGATACTGAGTCTTGAAAGGGCCAAATAATGGCTTAACGAAGGCCAACCCTTAGAGCGGGGTAACCTCCCTTTGAAGACCTATGGCACATACATGTATCTGTAGTTCGAGTTAACATATAATAAGGTGAGATTTGCGTTAATATTCTATTAATACTAAGGTATTAACATTAATATAGTCAGAAAGGTGAATAACCGGAACCGCCCATTTAAACCGAATCCAGAAATTTTGTCTTCGAAACTTATATTTAGTAAAAAAGGCAAGAGAGAAATAAAAGCACTGTGATTTAAAACGTATTAAAAATAACATTTTTACATTAAACTTAATGTATTGCGATTGCTTCTCTAGATCTCTCAAGGAGGCTGGGTGCGCTAATACTGTTTATTTATAGATCAAGATATCAGTTTTTGGTCAACCAGAGCAAAAATGTTATCCACTATACAGCTTTGAGTAAACTGCGTCAAACTGAACGTGCGTGTAACGCAGGAAGCGTAGACTAGACGATTTCGCAGTGTCCCCAATCGCCTCCATTGACTAGACATACGCTTGATTTATATTATTCCACAGGAAACTAAAAATTATCGGTTCATATGTTTCTACAAAATAAACGAATGTATCCTATAAATTTCTGATGAATGGTAAGGTCAGACGCATTGTTTAGGCTAGCCTTGTGCACTCAGTGCCCGTCAGCTAGATGATGTTGATTTTTTGATCTGAATGCTATAAATGAGACAAACTGTGATACTGCTTCGCACAGTTTCAATACATACAGTTTATTACCAAGAACCCAGTCCCAGACTGTGCTGAATATATGTTACTTTACACTAATGTAGACTGATTTGCAAAATTTACAGCCGCACTGGCTGGTACTTGCCGCAATTTATGATGGCCAAGGTTACAGCTAAGGTACTTCTAAGCAATCCATCCCCATGTGCATATCAAATTGGACCGGCTCAGTTCGAACATACAACCGCAGATCTTTGATTGGGCAAAACAGCTGCTACAAGCATCCACCTGGATTTGCTCTATTGTGGCGTTGTTCACAAAATAATTTGCTTAGTTAATTATATTCTTTTGTTTGTTTGTACTAGAACTTGATCTCTGTGTACGTATAACGTATGTTAGGACCACATATGCAGCAAAAAAGTGTAAAATTTTAGAGCGGAATTCCAGCTACGGTATAGATTTTGCCTTGTGCGGGAAACATAACCGGGACACTATTTTCACCGGAATGAGAATTCCGGTTACTCCTTGATTGACACGAATTGGAAAAACATTTTCGAAAAAAATGAAAATTAACCTAAAATAATTATAGTTTGCACGATGCATTGTACTATATTCTTATTTGCATCGAAACTATGCTTTAAGTTCAGCAGTTAACAAAATATTATAATTTCATCAATGAAATTACTATGTAATATACACACTGCAGTTTGCTCTGATGATAAAATATTACAATAAATGACAACTGAACCATGCACTATATTGTACTTTCATCGCAACACTTGATCTTCTAAATCCCACTGAATATACCCAAAAATAACACCAACGGATGGGTAACAGCGTTTATTACTTCCGCCTGATCTGGTTGTTGTTCGTCTATCGTACTTAAGCAGTGTCAATGTTACGATTGAGCCCATAGTTATGGAACAGGAATATATTATATAACTTATGCCGGGATTTTATATTAATTTCAAACTTTCTAACGTGCCAATTTTCCAATAATCGAGGCACACATTTCGAAGAATTGCATAGAATGTGGTATGACTTCGTTTGCGGTGCCGCGGTCAACGCTGACACTCAGGGTATTTCCTCCACCGGCAGTTCCATGAGGACCTCCAGCAGCACCAGAAAGGACGCCCGCCGACAAGGACGTAGCTGGAGCACCACCGCCTTGGACTGGAAGTGAATTAGCTCGCGATTTTCGCAAGTGGATTGGTCGCTGATAAGATGACACCGATGCATGTCTCGGCCCAAGACCACAACAAATACCACAAGTCTCGAGACCACCTTAATCATATAATTAAACGTAATACACATGCAATGTATTTGCTAGATATATACAGATAGGTAATTAGATGGGTATAAAAGCGTGACTAGCTTAGAATGACGCTTTTCAGCACAATAAGTCCGAGATAAATTTTCTAACCTGCAAAAATTTACGCATAACCTACAATTCTTAACACGCACAAATTACGTCCATCCTCCTCATCTAATATCTCTGTTCTAGTTCCATGGAAGTTCTTTCAAAAGTCCTATAAATCTGCGCAGTCCATTAACAGATGCTTTGTAGGCTCGGCCTCACGTCCACAGTAGGTGCACAAATTATAATTGTCTGAAGAACCTATAAACATTAACAGTAAAATACGCTATGTTTTCGAGACGTTAAGCGTTTCACAAAGGTAGCCGCATAATTAAAAAACAACTATTACTTCAATTAATTTATATGTCTTTAGAGTGCCTTGCCGTTATGTATCTAAACGTATAAAACTAGATCGTGACCAAAACTGAGAGTGTAGCGAATATGTGTTCAGCGGATATTCCATGGTTCCAAATTGAGTTTCCTGAGGCTTGTTAAATTCCATGAAATATAATAACACACTGGAAATATATTAGAGACAACGCAACAGCTATTTAGTCAAACATCAAAACCGTTGCGTCATTATCTTTCTCTAATAACCAAAACTTTTGAAATAGATGACAACTTATAAGAAAAATTATAATTAGAACATTATGTTTACGTTGCAGGACCCTAACACTTTCTCCATTTGATGCACACTACACAAGTACAATTTTACTTATATTGCATTCAGCAGTTCTGAGAACTTATAAACCCATTCTAGCTATATGCGTACCATTAAATTGAAAAACTGGCATACTATTTAGGTCACAAATTTTGGTCCCAGCATATTCACAACACCTGCTGCAACGTCACACAAGATATACTCATAAGAGTTAATAACAACACATTTTAAATTTATTGAATTAAATAGCCTTATAAGACCATAGTTGACTACCAACTAGCAAGAAACTCACGTTGTCTAAATTTTTAAACTTTCACTTTTCATAGGGGTTATAAACAAGGTCATATGTCGCACATGGCTGCCTTGACAAAAATGTATAGCAAGGATGCAGGCTATAGCTATTCATGAAATGATTCTACAGTCACAGACTGAAATAAGTGCACAAAAACGAACGCAACAACGTTCGTTTATACACGAATGTTACTACGTTCGTTTGCGATTACGTTTTGTCATACTGAACGAAAAAAGTTAGTTCTAAAATATGACAAATTTTGCCCGTTTACTTTCGTTTGTAAACGAATTGTTCTAACGTTCGTTTGGGTTCGCATTCGTTTTTTATGCACTTATTTTGTCCGTGACAGTACATAGTAATCACTATTTTTCGATCCGATACATCCGCCAAGCACTATAACTTTAGTTGATATGAAATAATCAAAATCAAAAAGTCTCAATTCGCATAAGGTTTGCGAGAATTTTGGTGGGAAATCATCAAAACAGCGCAAACACAAGGCTAATAGTGCACAGCTGTATACTTTCTATTACGCGTAGCATAAGAAATTGCGAAAATCCATCAATCTAGTAAAGATTATGCGCGCTGCAAACAGCAAGAATTTTTGCACCATATTGTTTGCTATTTGAAACAAACTCAGCGCACTGCGTTTTAACTGAAAAATGAGATGCAGGCACTTACATTCACATTCCTCCATCAAATTCTTAAAATCCAACAAGTAGCTTTTGTTATCAACCATGTATAGTTGCAAACTCATTTTGCACTAAAACAATAACAGAAACAACAAAATAAAACCACTGTATGTAAGTAGAAAAACATTGAGATTACATTGTAAAAAGTGTACAAAAGCATAAATTACGAAGCAAGGTTCGCTAGAAACGCCAGTGTACCCATAACCACAGATTAATAATTGTACTTAACGACCTTCTGATTCCTGATGGAGAGCAAATATTAATTATGCATAAGTAAACTTAACCTGCGTCGCCTTCCATCCTCTGTTGACACTAGCGACTTGTTCAGTGAACACGAAATCCATAAAATTATGTGAGAACAAAAAATAGGGCTTTTAGGCAATGCATCCAAAACGTAAATGAACAATAAATACACTGCTTGCTAATTGCTTTTGAAGTGTTAGCGAACACCTTACTTCTCGACTAAAGGTTAAAGTCGTGAATTTTCGATTGTGTTATCAGACATTTTTTCGTTTTATAATCGTGTTCGCAACCTTAACAATCCACTGTTATATCCAAAACGTTCGCTAACGCCGTTTGCACAATAACTCAATTGATAATTTCCGAAATGGCTGCTGTCACTGAACTATGATACTGGTTTATAAGGAATGCCCATTCAAGTGTGATGTGCGCGAACGTCTTCAGTTTAATATATATGGTGAAAAAACAAGTATTAAAACAATGAACGTACGAATATGATGTTCGCGAACGTTTTGGGTTTCATGCGTAAAGATTTTTTGCATTATTCTGGATATTTTTGACATCTTACTCGTGATTAATTTAATCGAAATACAGGATCAGTATTCGATACCCCGTATTATACCACCACATCAATGTTCACGAACAGGTTTTTTATGTGTAAAGGCATTTTATCAGCGATTTATCGAGCAAATGATTTGTGACGTTCGCGAACACCTTTAACTAGGAAATGCTAATATTAAAGCGTTGACTTGCAATTTGCACCAAAATACTCTTACGCGTCGATAGTCGCACGACGTCTTCTTCGATAACATAAAACATACCGATATAACGATATACTGCATTCGACTTCCGGATTTGCGGTTAAAATTTGGTTAAGATTTTTCACATTATTATTTTAAGATAGTTTATGCGCGACTAAAAATATAAAATGACTCCGTTGGCCATACTATTTTGTCAAACCCGATGTGGAATCGAAAACCATTGTTACGGAACAACCAGGGTATTTGGCACGGTTTTTGGTCAACCAAAATTGGACAAAGTGGAATCCAACTGCCAGAAATGACTGTCTCGGAACAGAATTTTAGCGATTTCTTATTCATAGAAAACGGTTCACTACTAATTAGAACATTGACTAATTTGAAATTCGCTTTTGTTCGCCAACACGAGCGTGGTTAAAATTTTTAATTTACAGCATTCACAAACATTTCCATTTCAAATGAATTGAACAAATTTTTGGTCACAAAACGAGCTAAATTTTGTGTAAATGTTCAAGAGTTCGCGAACAAACAATTTTCATATTTTAAATTTGCAACAAATTGTACGATCATTAAATTATTAACCTGAAATCATAGTCGAATACGATATAAAAAATAACTTGTTCTCTAACAATTTCACCCAGAAAATGTTCACAAATAAATTGGATGCAAACACAGCGCGAACACGATTAATAAGACATTATCTCCAACGTTTAAAAAGCAAATTTTCGCAAACACTTGATGCTTGGCTTTTTTAATCATACATGCTCTAGTGATGTCGCTTGAGTATTTCCCTATGACAAAATAATATAAACTTATTTAAGAACTGCGTTTGTGTTCGAACAACATTTGCTTAAGAATATAAGTTTGTGTTCGTGAACAAATTTTATTTTTGTATACGTTTGTGATCACGAACAAGTTTAAAAATTCTTTATTTCAAATGTTGAACATCAAGTTGAAAATAGTTTCCGTCGCTGAGTTACTGTACCTCATGTGTCGAGCGATGCCTCTCTGTAACACATTTCATGAACAAAACGCACGTATCTAAAGCTCACGAAAATATTTTTTCAACAATTTGTGGATTTCATTAGCGAATTTGCGGACCAAAAATTGGCCTTTTCGCACGACCTCACAGCTGTTCCTAAATGGCGTTTACTACAAATATGCAATCACAAAGGAGCATTCTGTTACAAAAAATATGGCAATTTTAAAAATAGGATGGTAGGCGGGGTCAGTTTAAGTTTAGTCGCGCATTAGTTATGGACACACGTTCGCGAACAATAAACGCATAATCAATATTCCTTTTAGTATTGACGTAGTGTTAGGACATATATCTGTGTTCGCGAACAGCTTGATCTCAACAGTACTTTATGTTCGCGAACAATTTTTGCATAAGAAAGCTCGGTCTGTTCGCACACAAAGTTTATAGATTTATATACATCATAGAATTGTTCGCGAACCAATAAGACCGTTAAGAATATCTAGAAATGTGATAGCATAACGAAAAATTTCAAATAGCCTATTTAGCGTTTCGGAACGCAGTTATGATGAAGGTGTAAAAATGTGCAATGTGTTAGCTAACGTAATGTAATTAGATACTAAGCGTTCGCAGAACGGAAAAGTTTGGAAATAGCGTTAGGCTATTGTAACTATTAGTTTGTTCTCTTACCACGTTTTGCACATGTAGTCAAAAGAGGATAGTAGGCGGCGAAGCTTACGTTTAGTCCTGCAAATTAGTCGTGATTTTTTACTTACACACATACTGTTGTCCCTACTCTAATGTTATTCATCCGTCGTGATCAGTAGCGGAATTATTTTGATGCAGAATGATGTGAGGAGTACAAAATTTGTAATCTGATCCACATTTACGTTCTGACTCGCACGTATGTACGCATGCAACAGCAAACAGTAATCATTAATATTTCGCTTAACGACTGAGTTAATACTAGCAAAGAACACTAAGAAACTGTGATTCCCTAAAAAGGGTTGGCCGATAAGGCTTATATATGAAGTTTTTTTAATGAACCAATGATACTGCAAAATAGTAAAAAGTATTAAGATTGAATTCATATTTGTAGTTGTCGGCCACTTATATTTCTGAATAAATTGATATTTTAATATAATTAAAATTTATTTAGTATTTGGTCAGTTTGCTACAACCTACAAAATTTGTATCTCAAAATTTAATATATCTCATCAATGAATTTACAAAAAAATGTGGTTAGATATTTTCAGTAGGCGGTGCTCAATGTTTTGCATGTGGAACATAGCAAGATCACCTCGCTACAGGTTTGTCCCCAGGGCAACAGTTTCTAGTTACCTCTATAACATCCTTGAATTGTGCTAGCTAAAAATAGCATGACATATGAAATGGAAGACACATGGAGGAGCCACTAAATTACTTAATAAACAGCCACCTCCATTTACTGTCAATGAAAATTCAAATTTGCTCATCGTGACAAAATTAATCATAAATTTTACACAGCGCACCTGGTGCATTTCCATGTGGAGATATTAACGCCACGGACAGAAAGAAATAAGTGCAAAAAATGAATGTTACAACTTTCGTGAACGCAAAAATCATTCAAAACGACATTGCTTTTGCTTAAGATTATTTTTGTCCGTGACAGTAGGTTAAGTAAAAAGCAAAGGGATAGATTGCATCTACAGTAAAAGACAACCCTAAGGATCCTTCCATGGGTGATGGTGGGCGCCATTTCTATCCCAGGACCATGTGACACTAAATCGCTGCACCCAACAAATCATCCATAAATGCTGAGCACCAAGAAAGGAAACAGTATGCCATTCTTCAGTCTTTGGGATGACGTGTAAGATTCGTCAGGTAAGATTCGAACAGGGTACCTGCAACATCCCTAGCTATACCACGGGGCCACGGAGCATGTCAAAGCACCAAAATATTAAATCTTACCTGACCAACGTTAGTTGTGCTGTTTTCAAACCTTTTTCGACGCACAATCACGTGATATGGTGACACGATTTTCCATTCCTTAAACAAATTTTAATAGTAAAACCCTGTTTTAAATTATTTTAAGCTAAGCTAACAGTTTAAGTACTACGTGACCTCAAATAAACTGCGCCAACATTAAACGGAACTGCACGACATCCATCCCAGATGTAACAAATTTCATGAAATACAAAAATAATATCATAAAATGGTATATACATAGACTTGGCATGATACATATATGGAACTAAAAGAGCCACGATAATTTATTTCAATTCAAAAAAGCCTTAGTTTTAACAAAAATGACACTATTTGTGTCTGCGCTTTTTGGTAAAAAGGTTTATAAACATTACATTAGGTGCTGCAGCCTTGAGATGATACATTTTGCAAACCAGTAACAACAAGATATACAGAATTTTTCAAGTTGATGAAAACATCTTAACTAGTAAATATCGAGTGTGCGTGAATATACGTGAACCGGGCGAGCACCGTATGTACGCACAAAAATATGTCAAAGTTTCTGTTGAGTTCGGAAACACTTGATATATTATGAGATAGTTTACGATTGACTTATTCCCGACTGGGATTGCACTAGTAAGCAATTGTCACCCAACTGTGCACAAGCTAGCGACTTCGAACCATTGTAGCCTTTTCAATCGAATTCCAATGTAAACTGTTCACGTCCGAGGAGTGACCGGCTAAGATTTCATAAGCAAAAATGAAAAATTAGCGACGTACGGAGCATTTTGCGGGCTGCTGACCAGCCGGCACCCCTTAAACCGATTGACTGCCAACGAGGATACCATCTTTGATATCAATGTTGAGGCACCAACGTTCACGGGCACTACGGGTGTTGCAGCGCGTTTTAAAACAATGATGGCATAGTAACATTCTATACCACCGAAAATATTGTGGCGAAGTTGGTCTAAATGCTCTTATAAACGTGTTGCCTCGGTTTTGGGCTAAAAACATTCAGTATGGTTGGCTTCGGTGTATATCGTACTTTGACCGAAGATTGCTAATCCTGAAGTCGAGAAGCGTTCGGGTATTACACAGGCCGCTGGAACTTACATCAAAAACGTCGCTTGTGTGGTTTCGTAATGTCGCTATATTGCATTGCTCTCGTTTATGTTTAATGATGCTGAAAATTGAAAGAGGCCGATAGGTGGTGTTAGGAAACCTTGGGCTAGGACTTTGTTTGACGATATTAAAGTGCCGTTTATTCACAATAAATCCAAGGAAAATATCAGCCGCTAAACGAGGGAGTGGATGAAATTCATAAAAGATCTGGCAACTGATCGCAAGTCGAATGTGCGTTTGGTCCATGTTGTCGCTAAATTAGCGAACACTTTATTATAGTAATGCCGGTGAAACATAACTACTACAACGCTACTTATTGTTATTCATTTCTCTGGCTATATAAATAGTGTTTGCGTTACCCAACATTTGTGCTTGCATCGTCGACGCCCTATATTAGTTAAATGACCTATTAAACAAATAAAATCACTTACGAAGTTCAAAGATCCCATGGCCCGAAAGACTTCAAACATTATATCACCGGGACGACTTTGTGATCGAATACCTAGTTAACACAATAATTAGAAACTACTATCTCGCAAAGCGAGGGGAGGCGGAGCGAGTGTGGCTACTCTGCGCTAATTGACGACTTTGTCGTTCTAAATTAAGGTTCCCAAACCCACTTAAAGTGCCCATGATAGCAACTAGTAACTCGCAAAGCGAGGCGAAACGGAGCGAGTGTGGCTACTATAAGCTTATTGACCATTTTGTCGATCCAAATTCAGGTCCCTAAACCCGCATAGTCTCATGATAGCAAGTATATATACTACTCCATGGAGCACGCTACGGTTAATTTAGTCATATATAAAACAGAAGAACTATTTATTTCTTCTTCCAATGACAAACAGACGAATATTTTTTTGAAATTTATAAACCACAAATTTTAAGAAAAACTATTCGAAAAATCGTTTTTACGTATAGGAACATAAGACTTGCCTTATTCGATGCAAATACAGTTGCTTGTACCGTATTTAGCAAGCCAGAAAACATTAGACATATTCGATTGATCTACATGCATCTTTATTAGAAAAGTAGCGAAATTTTACTATTTTTGGTGCCAAAATTTACCAAATTTTGAGCCGGAACTGTCACACTGGGTTAATAAACCAGGCAATATGGTGTTAAAGTAACTAAACCGACTTGCTCAACAAGTTAAAAACAATAAAAAAACCATAGCTAACCCTCTCTCCCAACAAACAAAAACATGCTTTGTAAATTTTTTTTTGAAATTTAAACTTTTTTGGGGTATTTTTTAACCTTTACCTCATAGATCGAAAACCGAAGCTTTGACAAAAAATGCAATATAGAAAGGTTGTACACTCGAAGAGAGGATTCGCGTGGTGATCTCTATATTTCGCTGCGAAGCCTCTATCTTAACATATCGGTCGCGAAAGTACACAATGACCAAAATCCAAAAAGTGTGACCCTTGACCCCTTTGGGGCTTATTTTGACTCGGAAGACGTGGTCGGCGGGTTTAGTATCTAATGAAAGGGCACAAATACACTGAATTCGCGATCAAATTAAAAACAATTGTGAAGTTCCAACCATCCGATGATGAGTTATGATAACCACAGCGAGACAAAAATAAATTTTTACGATTATTGCCCTAGCAAAGCTATATAACTCCGATCGCTCCGTTTCAATAATAGAGTCATTGCGTTACAAGCAATGCAAAATAGAATCGGTTGCAGTGACGGAATCTTTTACTAGATCCTAATCCATGGTACACGTGTTTCAAACATACATAAACACACGTTTTTTCCTTTAAGACTCACCACCACCTTTTGATTCAAGCCATATTACACTATTCATTGACTGTGTATTCAATCCCCTGCTATTATGTGGCATACTACCCATTCTGTATTAAAGACAATGTTTTGCATAATAACCGTGAAGAACACTCTGACACCGAAAACATCGTAATAAAAACAAAGCAGTAAACAATGCTATACCAAGCTATGAGTGTTCAACCGACAACTGTGTAGATCATACTAATCTATTCTGTGATGTGTACGTTTTGTTGCACGTCATTCTATACAACACTTACTATATTTGAAACCGAACTTTAGGAATAGGGTAGGTAGAGGGATTCACCCTGATTTGACTAAATGCTAGCCTTATCGGCGACATCCTTAGCTCCTAAGGCGCGACCCCATCAATCCCTAAATTTTTGGTCGACAGCGAAAAATCCAGTGGTAATGATGGAAATTTGAAATTTAACTTTGACGCCAAAGTAAAATGCGGTACTGTTACAGCACCAACAACTTAGTTTTATCTCAAGTTACACCGAAGTACAAGGAGGCGATTGAACGTCATATATAAATAGACTAAAAATTTGAAATAGCGACCTCCATTTGGGTTTTTCCCTTCCCCAGTGCCGCAACTGACCTTGAGATTGCAACTCTATTTGTGAAATCGCATTAGAAAGCCAGGCCAAGGCATTGCGTACTAAAGAGTAGGCGGGTAAATATACTACACAGTACACATAGAAATAAAATCAAATATTTCGCGATCTGTTCGAGAATAAAATGAGCAGTTATATTAACTCAAAGTTTTTTACAACAAATTCACCATTTATATTATTGTCCATAACTGCAAATGCAACGGTGCATTATAATGTCTCATAAACTAGTAACTCGCAAAGGCAGGGAAGACGGATCGAGTGTTGCTACTTTGTGCGTAACGACAATTTAGGGGTTCAAAATTCAGATCGCTGAGCCCATATTAAGTGCTACGATAGCATGTTCTACTCCGACAATGCTTAGTTATATCAAACGCGAACAACTCTTTATCCTTTTTCCAATGGTCAAAAACACAAAAACTTTCGAAATTTATAAATCGCAAATTTTAATAAAATAATAGTTTGAAGAGTGATTTTAACGTGGTAAAATCCCAAGACTTGCCTTGATGATACACACCACGCAAAATACAGTTGCTTTTGTCATATTCAGCACAACGAAAACGGCCCATGACACCTTTAAGGGCTGTAGGATATAACGTTATAAAAAAAGAACATCTTAGAGCGGGGCGTTCGTGGGCGGCACCCCATCGACTTAGGCTTAGTACAATGCTTATATAGGCACCTTAGCTTAGGCTAAGACTAAGGCTTAGTATATCGAGAGTGGCACAGCATGCATTTCATTTCGGCCCCTAATCTTGATATTGGCAAGTGAGAAGTTCTATATTGAAAAAGTGGCAAAATTTGACTATTTTCGGTGTCAAAATTTACCATAATTATTTCCTACGGTACCGTCCCACTGGTTTAATAACCTACACAAACTGAAGTTAAAACAATGAAACCAATCTGTTTAATGGGTAAAATTACCATATAATCCTATCGTCAATCCCCAACAAGCAAAACCATGCGTTGTAAAAATTTTGCAAATTTCACTTTTAGGGTATTTTTTAAACTTTGGCTCATAGCTCCTAAAAGGCTGCACTGGCAAAAATGCACACAAGCGAAGCTGTAGCTTTCGATGAGAAAATTCTACCTAGTGTCTATTCTCCTATCCTATGCACCTGGCAAGAGTTATACAAATAAAATGCTAGGTGACTCCAAATGGACAAAATAAAAGTTCCCAATTCTTTTCGGTTTTGTTAAAAATCAGGTAGAAAATTATAGGAGCAGGCAAATACGAACCTAGCTATGCTAACATATCATTACGTGTTGAATGGATAAAATATGAAGGGTCATCCATGTGGTGAGGAGCTTTGCGACGAACAGACGGAGAAAAAATCTTTTCCTATATTATTACCGCTATTTGAAGAACATAAGATCGCTACACTAGCTCCGTTTGAATAATTGGCAGATTTACAGTACCAATCGTAAATACCAGTTCTTCAAAGTGAGGGCTGACATTTTTCTGTGCCTCTGGAAGAATTTTTGGTTCCCTTGGTTCTCCCGAGTTAAAAAAACCCCCAATGTTGACGTAAAATAGATAAAATGTTTAAGTAAATCTTTCTGAAGTGAAAAATTTGGTTAATTTCAGCAAGAGTCTTTAACTTTAATAAAGACGTCTTTGCATCTTTGCTGAGGGCATTTATCAACAATTTTAGCGTTTTTGGCTGAAAAATATTAAATTTTGAAAATTTTTAGATTTCGACCCCCACGTCGGCCCCAGTTCCGACTCAAGAGGTCTCAGGTTCATGTCCCTGGAAAATTTTTCAGCGCATGGAGAAGCCAGAAATGCAATGCTATCACGAATAAAAATAGAACTTGAAAATTATAAGCATTAAAGACGTATCTCAAAAGGAAGACTAAACCAAAGTATTAATTTAATATAATACCTAAATGCCATTTTGCACGTTTAATACCAGACTTTCCACCTTCCGGCTTTGTAACAGCAGTTTGTACCACATCGAGTGTTGGAGTAACATTTTTGATCGCTTAAATCACAAAATATTATAATTTTATGACAAATTACAGAGATATTCTTCGAAAAGCGACATACTGTTGATAATACCTCAATCGCAAACCAGGACTACCAACAATCAGAAACAGAGCGAACAAAGATGTGGCTTCTCACCGATACAATATAATATTATAAAGTTACAGTATTAATTATTGTTAAATATAACGTCAATAATTATTACCTGTTGACATGTAGGATGTCCGAACTTTTAAAAAACCCATATTCGCCCCTCCCCAAAATGCCACAACCCCTATCCCCACATTATACTAAGTCTATCACTTAAAAATTGCACTTTTACTATATATTTTTAAAATTTCATTACCTACTGCTAAAACGATGTTGACGACAAAAACTCATTTAGTGTTCCACACGCTCACGCATATGTGTAAAAACCACAAAAGAGCATCATTTTCTACTGTTTGTATTCACCGATGATGTTTTGAGCAATTTTATTTCACCCCTTTACAAAACAAATTTTATTTCAGCGGGCACACACCCCTTTACAAAACCGGATCTAACTAAAAATAACTTGTCCAATTACTATGGCCCTGAAAATTTTAATTGTCAAATATGGAAGAAAAATATGGAAAATTTATAATACGACAATCAAACAAAACCCCTTTCATCAAATAAATCGGCGGCCTCACCGAAAATAATTTTGATGTCAAGATCTAGCACATTAGCAGTTTGATAGTTAATCTTTTGTAATTCTAAAGTATTTGGATAATAATATCCATTTATATTTCATCAAATTTATTATAATCATTAAAATATTGACATACTATTAATATATCAAAAATGTATGTTTAACGTGTTTCTCAATCTTAATGTCACAATCCTGAAGATATTTGAATTCACATGTGTAAAGCAGGGAATAACCGGAACCGAAATTTACCGGAACCGGAACCAGCAACCGGAACCGTCCATTTAAACCGGATCCGGGAACCGGAACCTGGTCTTCGAAATTTATATATAGTAAAACAGATGACGGAAGAAATGAAGGTATAGTGGATTTAAAATGCATTAAAAATAAATTTTACATTAAACTTAATGTATTGCGATGGTATTATTGCCTTTCTGAAACTTTAAAGACTCAGGAAGCTAATAATATTTATTTATCGAGCAAATATGTCGTTTTTGGACATTCAGAGCACAAAATTTCTTCCACTATACACCATTGCGTATACTGCGTCAAATCGATTGTGCTTACAAATCACGATGACAGATACACAGATGACGGAAGAAATGAAGGTATAGTGGATTTAAAATGCATTAAAAATAACTTTTACATTAAACTTAATGTATTGCGATGGTATTATTGCCTTTCTGAAACTTTAAAGACTGAGGAAGCTAATAATATTTATTTATCGCTCAAATATGTCGTTTTTTGGACATTCAGAGCACAAAATCTCTTCCACTATACACCATTGCGTATACTGCGTCAAATCGATTGTGCTTACAAAGCTTGGAGCGTAGAATACACATTTTCGCTCTGTCTCCAGTTGCCTCCCTTTACTACACATACATTTGCTGCATGTTCTTCTGTAGGAAACTTAAAATTATTGGTTTATAATATGATTCTAAGATAAAATGATAGAAGGTATTTTTCTGATTAGTGGTCAGAGACACTGTTTAGGCTAGCGTTGGACAAACAGTGCCCGTCAGTTAGATCATAATGATGATAACTTTCTAATCAGAATGCTATAAATGAGACACACTGTGATACTGCTCGCACAGTTTCAATAAATACAGTTCATTGCCAAAAAAGCAGTTTCTAGCTGCGTTGCAGATAATGTTAGTTTACTTCAATTTAGACTGATTTACCAAGTTTACAAGCGCACTGGCGGGTGCTTGACGCAATTTATGTTAGCCAAGCATACCCTAAGTACTTCTGCGTAAGCCATATTCTGTTACCGAGTTGGACCGTTTTAATTCAAACGTATCCCACAGACTTCTGGATGTGTAAAATAGCTGCTACAAGCATCGACATGGCTTTGTTAACAAACTCCTGCAGGTTATTAAGAAAAATTCCTGCTCAAATTATGTGCTCTACTTACGTTTCACATGGCAAATTGGTTAGTTAATCTTTTCTTTTGCTTGGTTGTATTGGAGCTTGATCGTTGTATAATATATTACATATGTTTGGATTACAGGATGAAGCAAAAAACGTGGAAAATTTCAAACAAAATTTTTAAACCGGAATTCCGGTTCCGGTATGGTTTTTGCCCTTTGCCGGAACCGCAACCGGAACACGATGTTCGCCGGAACCGGAATTCCGGCTACTCCCTGGTGTAAAGGTATAGAGTAGCAATACACAAAGCGCATCTGTACCCTTTAGTATACCCATTGTCTACAATATTCTGATGCCCCTAGTTTTTCAGGGGCAGTCGGGTCGAAAAAGAGGGGCGGGCGGGTAGAGGCCTCATGGGGCAACCCCCTCTCTCAGAACCTCTGCGTTCGGCATGTATGCAGTAATATTTCCCAATGTCCGCGAGCCACTGAACACAATTTTTAATGTCATTTTTTCAAATTTCAAAGTGGGATTTGTTTTAAATTTTGTGTAAAAATTCTAAATATTTCCATTAGAGGTGATTAATGTTTAAATCATTTTGTATACAAAAACATAACTACATTAAAACCCATGTAACCCTAAACCCATTGACCTTAATCCCGCAAAAAACTAAAATCGCACAAAGTATTCGTACTAGTCGCTAGATAACCGAACTATCGTATTCTGAATTCCTAAAAACATATAATTCTGAGTGAGTGGAACGAGCGAAGTGAAGAATTCTTACTAGCTGTGGCCGTAGCGAAATTTGGCAATGTCCTTTATTGTGTTTTAGGGTGACATGCATAACTCAACTTTGGCTGCGCGGACTGATCTGCGCGATAGCTCATTTGAAAGCTTGAAATATCTATTTGCGCCTTTTATTTAGACACTAAGCCCGATTCCAACACCTTACTCCAGAAAAAGCGGGCAAACTAAGTTTGTAGGGTCACGACGGGAGTTCAGAAAATCCCGTTACCTATCGTAGTTCCACAACCAGTGTAGATATCTGAGTGAAATTGGCCTCAACTTGCCGAGCAATCTGCCAGACCTCTATAAGAATATATATACTTTGGAACGCGGTTAACTTACGATGTGGGATTTGGGTCAAAACGGGTTCCAAAATAACAACATGAGACCCGAAATACAAGGAAACAGCAATATCCCCACAACTACTTAGACATATAAGTGTGTTATGGTCGCATTTCGTAGAGCAATTCAGGTCCTATGTAGCTTAAAATAGTGTGGTGCTATTGCCATTGTTTACTTTTCAGGGTTGGATCAAAACCTTTTTCCAACGGCCCACGAATATGAGAATATCTTCGCAACCGCTCGAGGCATACATGTTTTTGGTTTGGTTTTGTAGAGCTAATCATAGATATTCATTTTGTAATTTGATGGTCAATAGTTGTGTACATCGCATTAAATTATATATTCAACACTCAGATTTCACCACCCTTGCGATAAGATAAGCTACTAGTATTACACCCGATAAGGTTAGCATCTCGGGTTAAAAGTTTAATCGCTTTTCGCTATCAGGGAAATGTAAGTTATAGGCATCCGTATAATGCGCTATAACAATTTTGAGAAAGTGCTCATTCGGCAAATTGAAAATGCAACATGGAACCAAAAGGATGCGTGAAGAGACAGAAAAATCTATATTACTAGTCAATAACGATGTACGCCAAATTATTGCGCGAGCTTTTAGAAAATATATAAACTCAAATGTTCAAAAATGTCGCCTAGTAACTTATTGCGCGTAGGTCTTCAATTAATCAAAAAAAGTGCGAGGGTACAAAAACTATTTTTCATGTATAGAACAACATAAGCGATATATCCCTCTGCATTATTTAGGATAGACAAGAAACAGTGTGCGTACACTAGTGATTTACAACATTGAAATAGAAAACTGCCATATTGATAATTATTATAAATGTCGATACTGTTTTGTCATAGCCGTTTGCACAGTACTCTGCGTAAAAATAACTGTCACATTGCAAGTAAAGGTGAGCGATTTTCGATAAAGCTAAAGAAATTTTGTGGCAAGAATTGTAGCTATTCAAAATGTAATGGGGTGTATTTTAAAATAAATTCCCGACCATTTAACTCCTTATAAGCCTAGAGCTAGAATCTACAGCAAGTTACTAGCCTTGTACCAATTTCGCTCGAAAGGTAACAAGTACTGTAACTACCTGTTTCGACAGCACAGGATATTTTTTTCTGTGACTTCAAAAAATGACACCAAAAATTAAGAAGAAACATTATATTATCTTACCAGGCATTTTTTCTGGATGACGATGCTAAAATTTAAATACAGGGTTATCTACTTAACTGTATGACAATGGTGCATAATTGCAAGTCTATAAAATTGTTACTGCAACAAAATTGTCACTTATTGGATGTAAACCTGCCGTAATCTATCTATTTTTGCTCGCTGTTCGTTCGAAAACTTCAGCGCTTGACATACAAATTTGACAACATATTTTACACATCAAGTCGACAAATATGCCAAACTG